>QGOB01004157.1:0-13963 GCA_003313055.1 Termitomyces sp. MG145 | reverse complement strand
CCGCAGGCACCTCGTGAGTTGCCAGAGAAGCGGGGCCCAGGAGCCTCCCCGTGTGGGGGGAGTACACGTGCACCCCGGGGGGGCCCGCCTCGGGGGAGGGTGATCGTTGAGGGCGCTTGGGGGCCCGACTAGACGGAGAAGACGCCCGCCGCTTGCCAGAACTGACCTCCAACGACCTCTGCGCCCCGCGTGGCGGCCCTATCTTTACCACTGCCCCGGACCCTGCACCACCTCCTCCTGACTCCCGCCGACCCCCCCATGTGCGCCCAGACCTCGGAGCCGCCGTCATCTGGGCCATGACCCACTCCACATCCCACCCCTGCTCCTCCGCGACACAGGTCGCCCTCCAGAGCCGCGACACCGAACAACTCTCGTGGCGAGCCCGACAGGCCTTGCACACTGCGGAGTCCCGCCGCAACCCTACCTCCGGCGCCACAAACTCGCAAGGCCCCCTCCGGCGAACACAGAAAACGCACTAGAACCACCCAGAGTCAGCTGAGGGGACCCACCGCTAGAAGATCACTCACCGGAGCATGCGCCTGACACCACTCGAGAGTCGGGGGACCCTGGACCCGAGCCAATGCGTCCGCAAGATGCTCCGCCGTCGCAGCCTCTTGGGGCACCCGACGCCCAATGGGGGTGACCGGAGCAGCAGGAGGCGCCACAGGGGGGGGCTGCAGGAAGCGCCAACCGCGAAGGGCCGGCCCTGGGGGTTTGCAGGCCGACCTCTGGAAAACCTGGTCAGCACGAACAATACAACCAGATAAGCATTACTCACGCCGGCAGACCATCACTGATAGTTCACGCTCCTGCCGGCGGCGATTGTACAAAGCCCGGCGATCCTCATACTGTTGCCAAACCCAGACCCAGAAGTCGTCGGAGGGAGGGGGAGTGGGCAAACCGGAGGAGGAGGAGCTGGACGAAGACATGGGAAGAATGGGGGACAAGTCACGGGGAGCCCTCCCTTTTTTATCCCCCGGGGCACCTTCTGGACGGCCGCTGTACATCTTCAACTTCAATTCCACAAACTTCTGTGCCAGCACTAGCTTTGTGTTTGAATTCCCATGGCACCGCCACTGCGGCCCCCGTCTCGAAGGGTCTCGATGCTGAAGGGGGGGTAATGTCACGACCCCGCCATCTCTGGACCTCCATACGCTGCTCCAGCTCTGACACACACCTCCCCTGCACCCCTTGTTCACCTCCGGGACCGCCAACCACCTCCCAAAGCTGCACCAGCAACACCCGCAGCCATCTCCGAACAGATCCCTGGCCATCACTGAACCCTGGCATCTCGGCCGACACGTCACCCCAAGGCTTCCCTGTCACTGGACACACCTGGACCCCCGGCATCCCGGCCATCACATAACATTCCGCAACATTCCTCCCACAAACCGCCGGCACGTCACAATGCCACCTGCTTCTGTGGCACCGAAGGGCGCCACCACCACACACCCTGACCACCAACCCGCCCAACACAAGCCAGCCATAACCCGCGCCTGACCACTATCACGACCCCGGGGTTGGGAGCCAGTCCGGGGACTTAGCCGGAGGAATCAGATGTCTCGGTCCCGGCTAGAATCCCACCCGGTACTTAGCGGAAGGGTAGTACATAAACCGTAGGGTAGCTTACGAGTTGGGTAGTCTTGATATTAACTGTAGTTCTCCGTATTTCCGTGTCTCTGTCTCTGTCTCTATCTCAATCTCAATCTATTCTCTTGCCTCTCTCTCTCTCGTCTCGTCTCTCATCTCTCGTCTCCGTGCCTCGTTCCATTCCGTGACTCATTTCTCCCTTCCATTTCTCTTCCCGTTTCTTTACCCATCTCCCCTGCTCCCGTGCTCCCTTACCCAGAGCACTTTCTACTTCGCGCGCGGCACTACTTGTACCCCGGAGCGTCCGGAATTCCCCCGGACCACTCGTAGCTGTACCCGGAGCTTCTGCAAAGCCCCGGACCTGTACTTAGCCTCCCGAGCTTGCCTAGTAAGGACTCACCAGTGTAGCTGAGCCCCCATCGTCAGCGGGACCTGACACGGAAACTGTAAGGTCTCGGAAGAAGACTCGCTATAATTGGGCATGGGGCTCATAACCTGTCACAACATTATGGTTATTTGCACAGTGGTTTAATAACGGTTATTATCACTCTGAGATTCGAGGTAAGATGATACTATATTTTAGCAATCATAAGTAATATATTAATCATTACAAACCTGAGATTCGAGGTAAGACAATGCCTCGAATCTCAGTATAGGGCCCCTTTTTATATCTCTCCCTTCAAATGAGACAAGGGTGTGGAGTGCATGTCTCATAATGAAGTAATCTCGCCGACAATGACGAGATTATGACGATTGCTATAGGTCATTTGGAGCTCCTGAGACCTCCTTCATCAGAAGGGGGGAGTTGGGCTCCGTATCTTGCCGAGCTTGAGGTTGGAGGAGTAGATATGGATGCAATGACCACACGGTTCAATTTGGCAAAAGGACAAGGACGTGTATGTCTTCAGCACCGCACTGCATCGACCTTATAAGTGTTCGATTTGGATCTTCTGAGCGAGAAGGGCGAGGAGAGGTCCTCATCCTCATAGTCCAAGCGTGAACAACCACAAGAGATAATCGATGGACGCGATGAACTTGACCGTGACCCTGAGATGGGAGGCGAAGGTTGGGAGAACGGTGGATGACTGAATTTGAAACTCGGGTACATACAGACAGGAAATCCTTGCAAGGTCACGGCGAGGATATTTACCACGTGGACAAGTTTACCTCCACGCAAACAATACATACTCTACCGCGATAAAAACTGTGACTAACCAAATCGGACTTAATGCTATTATAATTCCAACAGCCGCCAGCGGTAATGGTGTTAATGTTCCCACACACATCAAGACAAAGGCTCCAAAGAAACAGAGCAGACTATAGAATCAAAAATCTATGAGATCATATCAAGGAGAAGACATAATACAATAACTCTTACCTCCACAGGAGTAATGCGGACGGCAGGCTGTATATAACAGCGAGAATCTCGAAACTTGGTACAAAGGGCATGAATTTCACTAGATATCTATGCTGTGAAAAGCTCAGCGCTCGGGAAAGAGCTATCACGACTGGTCTCACAAATCCTGGAAGGCCAGACATTTCTTGCCCTTTGTGTTTTCGGATCAGGACCATTGAAATAACCATGCAGACCAAAGAAGTAATCGTCGAAATATAGCAGGACTCTCTTGCAGTGGACAGAAATAAGGCCCGATCCCCCGGATTGGGCGAGCTGAGATTTGGGATTGAAAGAAAGGCAATATCTGCGGCGAGCAGAATTGTAGTCTGATTCAAGATTGGGGGAGTTGAAAAACTATACTATACAAGGCAGAAAGATCATACTTACGAGAAAAAGCTGATCTCTCCACGACTCACACAACTCCGCGAAAAAATCTTTGGATTGAACCGTGACTATCTTGTCAGTCCAGAGTCTTTCGATAGCTTGTAGATGATCTTCTGGAAGCATAGAGAATATTTTTATAAACCACGAGCGGATGTGCTTTCTAGGGCCATAGTTCGACCTCAAGCGAGCGCCATACCGTCCGTGGAAGTTCAGATACCGATTCTTCACTGATTTGGTCAATGATAACCGCAAAATATTAATATAACACATGTCAAAACCACTCACTAAACAAGGACATAAACCGTCCTATTGCTTCATTCAACTTCCGAACAGTGGAAAATCAATCAAAATGACCATACCAATGCACCAGTTCGAACCGCCGCAGTGCTTTTTCCCTAATTGTAATATTCTGGACCAGAACACGGGTAAGCCATGGTATACTCACTTGATGCATGCTTTACAATCCTTCCCATCTCTTTCAGCTCTCTGCTAGTGTGATTCACTGTTGAATCCGTATTGGATATGACATCTAATAAGTGAATCGAACCGTCACCTATGACGGATTATGGTAGACATCACCAATTACCTGTTCGAGCGTCCATGATTGCATTAGCCACCAAGTCATACACGAAATTCGAGCATTCATTGATGTGTGGGAATAGATTCCAGTGGTACCTGAAAAGGGTCAGATGGTATAGATTATCCAGGATATTCGAGAGTCATGCCAATATTGATACTCAAGATAGAGTTCTTTCCAATATAGTTAATACATAGTTATGGCACCTCAATCGCAAGATCAAACTTACCGACGTGTGATGAATTTAGATCCCCTTTAACTTCATCTAAAGAATCAGATAGATCGAATAGCTCCAGCCAGAAAACGCTTCGTGTGGAGGCGGAAGCATAGTAATAGCCACACTCTGACGCTTCGTCACCTTGATGACATTCGAGAACAAGATGTACATCAGGAGGCTGATTTAGACCCTTCGATTGTGTGAAGTCTTCAATTTTATTGATGAAACCATCCAAAATCCGCATTTCGTCGGAATCGTAAATCCAATTCTCAGTGATAATTCTCTGGTCTCTCGCTGTCAGCAAATAAGTGTTTACACGAAACATGACGAACACTAGACCTTGTTGGCATGATAGAAATAGGGTTGGCCCTCAGGGTGTGTGAACTGTTCCCAGCCAGTTGGAATACTTCCCCTTGGACAAAATTATAAAGATGCGATCAGATCCGCTAGGACACCGACTCACAGCGTGAACTTCTGTTGGCCAGCGTCGAGTTCGAATTTCACAGGCTTCGAGCCTCTAATCCTTTATGTGAATAACTGTAAGGAAAGACAAGGAGCCTGAGGTAGCTTACAGAAATCTTTTGCGACTATATCGCGCGACTTTATCCGGGAGGAGGGGATGTATGTTGTCAGAAATTCTATCCGCACAACTTGTTCTTTCTGACGAATCAACCCGAACGGTGGTGCTCTGCTGTTGAGAGGAGGACGCGGCAGGTGAAACAAGTGATGTATCTGGTCCTGTGGTTGTCGAGGCATGTTGCGTGATGATTTCAAGTTGGTGCGTCGAATCAGTTGGATCATCTTCCTCTCCTTGCTCCGTAGTAGTCTGGAGAGCAATATACTCGATGGTGGTTTCCAGTCCAGAACGCATATTTGCATGCATAGAACCTTGGACAGATGGCTCTCTAGGAATTTGCACATTCGTCCCTTTGTGCCCCATCCTGGTCAATACTGTGGGAGCTCAGTATTCCTTTAAGGGTCCATTGGTACAAGTGATACCTGAAAGAGCACTTCGAAGAAAATCGCATAGTTTCAACAAGATGTTCCAGAAATGCCCCCTCAATTTATCAATACGGAGGCCAGGGAAGCGCCGAAGCACTCGCAGAAATCGACAAAGGGCTATCCGTGCTCGGTGAAGAGAGAACGATAGCTTCATCGCCATCATCCAGAACTGACGCTGAAAAGAATCAAGACATGGTCATTCAGGACTCTTAAGAAGGCCTAGAGAAGTAGGGGTCTTGACAGATGCTTCTGAGATGATGGACACAAAGGACATCAATGATGCTTATTGAGCGCCCTGCACGAGTTGTCTAGGATGTAAGGACAGGGAAATCCAGTAGGAGGAGCCTTTCCGGTGGTAGATGTTCCTGAGACAACAAATATGTTCATAGGACCTTGACAGATGCTCCTGAAATGATGGACACAAAGAACATCAATGATGCTTATTGAGCGCTCTGCGCGCGTCGTCTAGGAGGTAAGGACAGGGAAATCCAGTAGGAGGGGCCTTTCCCACAGGGTGGCATATTCTGAGGTCAGAAAGAACGATAGTTTCATCGCCATTAACAGAACTGACGCTGAAAAGAATCAAAACATGGTCGTTTAAGACTCTTAAGAAGGCGCATAGCAGTGAAACAGGGGTCTTGACAGATGCTTCTGAGATGATGGACACAAAGGACATCAATGATGCTTATTGAGCGCCCTGCACGAGTTGTCTAGGATGTAAGGACAGGGAAATCCAGCAGGAGGAGCCTTTCCCACAGGGTGGTAGATGTTCTGAGACAACAAATATGTTCATCCTTCTTCAGAGGCCGATTTCACTCCCAAACAGATCGAGAAAATGCGTCGTGTCAATAATTCCGCGAATCCGCTGGTACTCCCTGTTGGAAAAATCGCGGCTGCCTGGACTATCCATATCATTGAAAAGGATGATGGCAGGTGGACGGACTGGTCGTATAACATGAGCCTCAAATGTTGATGGTCCCACTGCGGGATTATGTCTTTAACGCACCGGATACTTCGCTCAAGAAGTACAAACCTCACGTTTTCCAAGCTTTAGAAGGGAATGACCGGTTGGCATGTTGTTTCATGAGATGCTTGATATCGGCGTCAGAACAGAAGTTGTGTGCAGATGAGTGGAACCCAGTAAAGGTATGGAAGGACCTGAAAGGACAACACGGCGGGGCCGTGCTAGTCCAACAAGAGCGCCTACTTCTCGTTGAGGTTCCCATGGTCGCACTTACACATTTTCAGCTTTATTACTAATATCGGTCCGACGGCTGCCCGAAAACCCAGAAATTGGCAAGTTGCCTCGGGCGATATGTTGTGATTTTACTACGTATTAACCTGTTCATTAGTTGTTCATGGGCGTAGCAGCTGACTTAGTACCTACGTGTCTAAACTAAAATGTTCCCCATCCGAATCACTCACTAAAATGGCCGCTATGATCTTTGACAAGATTTATCCTGCTTTCCAAGCAGGACTAGTCACAAAAGAACTCCTGCAATCCATCACAATACTGTCAGCTTTATCAGACAAATCCTACGCACACATTCGATCAACTATATCGAGAGACCTTACTGCATCGGGTGATGTTACTAAGTATGGACCCACTGAGATTTTCCGGTTCCTTGAAGGGGAACAAATCTTGATCGAAGCCGATAAATCAGTTCCTGCACCTACAAACTCGACGCCTACAGCCTTGGCGGCAAAGACAATTGACTTTGGTGTAGTAGCTGCAAATCGAGAGGTCGCCCAAACTTTAGAGGACACACCCAGCCTTGGTGTATTCTCGAAGGTGGCGGAATGGCTGGGAAGATAGTAGAGGAGTCCAGGAAGGCCTGGTTGGCATTCTATGGATGCAAAGAGAAAAGAGGAGGATACAAAGAAGGGTCCTTTGCGACTTACAATAACGCCTCGAAGGGGATTCGCTTCTATTGTTGAAGGCGACTCAAGTGCCGTCGCTGCATATATCGCTACACCGTGGCAAGGCACCCCAGGTCATCACATCGGAGTTTGCAGACTTTGGGAAACCAGCGATATCAAAGACATTGAGGCTATGAAATTTGACTGCCTGATTGCAGTTGAGGAGGAGCCGCATGTAGGGGTGAACTAGTGCAACTACGTCAATAATAATCAGGAGAACAGAGCATACCTGTCAAACCCAGCAATTATACCGCTTGAAATATCCCCGCTCTATCTCGATTCTAGCACAACTGTCCATATATCCCTGATTGAACTGATTTCAACACTCTGACACCAATCCCGGAAAAACTCATCTGTGGCATAAATGGTTCAGCTATTGCAGCAACCAGGATTGGAAGTATCAAATTCAACAAAGGAGAGGGACACCATATCATACATGACAACGCATTACATGTACCGAAATTGACGGTTTATTTGTTATCGATCAGTAAACTGGCCAACGATCTCAGTAAATTAGAACCGGTCCATGCGGAATGACCCTCAAGAGCCAATGATATCAGCCGTATGTACTTACCAAATCTTTTTCATTCAACTTCTGAGGTCCTCCGCGGTGTAATTTTGATTTAATTTCGTTAATTCAGGCCTGGGTTTGTGCGCGACTATACCGAGGAAACTTGGACTGTCAAATGATTCAGATGTAAGTACAGATCGTCAGGGCATAGATTGAGTAAAGCGATGGGGTTTTGGGTGCGTTTGATTGGAGGAAGGGGGAAATTGGGCTCCGTATCTTGCCGAGCTTGAGGCTGGAGGAGTAGATATGAATGCAATGACCACACGGCTCAATTTGGCAAAAAGATAAAGACGTGTTTATCCGAGTCTCCAGCACCCGCACTGCATCGAACTGATAAATGTCCGAGTCGGATCTTCTGAACGAGGATAGGTCTTCACAACTCCGAGCGTGGAAAACCACAACAGATGACTTATGAGGATCAACGCTATGAATTGAGAGGGGAAGGTTGCGCGCACGATGGACGATTGAATTTGAAACTCGGGTCAATGACCATAAGACAGGGAATCCTTTGCAAGGGTGAAGACATGGAACACGTGACAAGACGGCCAAAAACCAAACGACTTCACGGCCAACCGTTTGGAGAAAACACGAGATAAAGAAGAAGACGAAAAGAATAGAGCACCTCGAATAATGGCCAAACAAGCGATAACATCTCTTCGCCTGGGAGTCGAACCCAGCTTTCGCGCGGCCAGAGCTCGTAATGACAGGCGCGTAATGACAGGCGCGTGTACTAACCGATATACTAGCGAAGACTGGAAAAGATAGTTGCGTAGTAGTATAATATATGTCGGCTCTATCTTCCTTTCACTCTTCATACTTTCATTCCGTAATTAATTCGAGGCGAGGATCGAGGCGAATGAAGTGAAGGGACCATTTGGTGGCTAACGTTGCGTGAGAAATACTTGTATTTCTGCGTCCGAGTGGTTCTCGAGTCGGCCCCTTCGCTGATGGGGAGAAAGAGTCGAACTCAAGCTAACTACGAGGGACTAGTGTAATGGTAGGGAACTGAGTAGTGGTAAAGTAAGAGAGTAGAGTGAATGTAATGAATAGGGACGGTGGGTGGGATGAAAACGCGTGACGCAATGAGATCGACGGACGAGCGCTGTGAGCGCAGTGTGAGACGACGCTGTCGTTGTGACTGGCGCTCGCAGTGATATACTGTTTGGAACAATGGTGTGATATGAGAAAGGGGAAATGTGATTGAAAGAGAAAGAAATGTGATAAGTGAAAGGTTGAGATCTAATCTTTGGCCCGAATTAACCACGGACCACCCTCCACTCACTCGCCCGATCCAACTATGTTCGATCGCGCCGCTTACTAGCAGTTGGCAGGAAACGATTAACTATGGTTACACCTAGAATTACTGGATGGGTCGCTTGCAAGCCCTCAGAAGACTGGTTCTGTGCCGCCGAAAGAATCCGGAGTCAAGGTGAAAGAGGCATCACTGCTAGTCCATTTATTCCACCAGAAATTCTGTGAATGTAGAGGGGGTGGGGATCTGGTGACACCTTTCCAATGACTGGTTCACGCCACAAAAGACATGTTCCTTTGCCGTCAGTGAAGATATGGTGGAGAACCGGGAAATCGGTAGTTCTGTCCAGTCTTCAGGATAGTTGCATCACGATGGCACATTCATAAGAAGGGGGATGCTCCTGCTCGTATGGTTTGTGTCAACGTAGTTCTAATCCAGACCAGTTTGTGGGCTATTCAATTGACAAATCAAGCAATGCAATAGTTTATAAGTTTTAAGAAGTAGAAGAAACAGAGAAGAGAAACAGGGAAGAGAAAAACGATAATCAATGATAGGAGAATGGTGGCACAAGCTTTTTGCCGACTTGAGGTAGAGTATGAAACATTCACCATACGAATCCAGACGCACTGCGGCAAAAATTAAGGAGTGCCTGCCACCATTGATCTCTTCGCCTGGGAGTCGAACCCAGCTTTCGCGCGGCCTACACAATTGAGAATGACAGGCGCGTGTACTAACCGATATACTAGCGAAGATTGTGTAATTTGTTCTTGCTAAATTTACTATGAAGACCGCAGGAAATCCTGACCGATTGGCAAATAATAAATTCAAATGAGTGACTAACGGGAGGTCTATCGCCCATTACTGGCCGGTGTAAGATCTTGTACTCTCTTGATAAATGATTACGTGGGCCCGGCCACCGCATGAAAGGCGTGTTCGGGGAAAATCCCGAAGGGCCCGGGCACACATTGTTATGCGACAAATCAGGGTGGCGCAGCACGGTGTCCCAGCTTTGACAAAGGGCCAATATCACAGTTCTGCTTTGGCACTGGTTTAAAAAGCCTGGAAGAAAGCGCCCATACCATCCCCACTACACCTGCTGCTATCCTGTGAGCAGAACATCCCCCTATCAACTTTTGCACAACAGAATTCAGCGGCTGCTCACGATATCGAGCCTGATTCTAAGCACGCTGCTTACACACGACGATTACCACACTCCAAACTCAATACCAAGACCTACAAATATAAAATGCTCAGCGGAATCAAACGACTTTTACAAGGTCAAACTCTGGAGACAATGAAGGGGGTGATGACTAGAGGAGCGTTGGTAAGTGTATTTTAAACGACGATCCCGCTGGTACTCACTGCCATTTATCAGTATAATCATAACCAAAATGACTTCGGGATGCCTCATGGCAACTCCATGCTTTACCAGGATCGCCCTTCGAGGATGCTGAGCCAGCAGCTCATTGACGATCTCGCCGAAATTAGGGAGAATACCACCATTGTCGGTCGTGACCCCACTGAAGAAGCCCAATGCAGATTAAGGCGCCCCTTCATCGAGTCTGGGGCTTCGCTTCCATGGCCTCCAGTCCACCCTCCCGCTCCCCTTCAACATGACCTTTATGCCGACCGCTATAGGGAGAGATCGAGCTCCCCTGCGCCTCCATGGCCTCCCGTCCGCAGCTCTCATGCTGATCACTCTAGGGAGGAATCTAGCTCCCCTGCGCCTCCATGGCCTCCCGTCCGCAGCTCTCATGCTGATCACTCTAGGGAGGAATTTGGCCCCCCTCCGCTTCCATGGCCTCCCGTTCACCCCCCTTCTCCCCTTCAACACGAATTCTATGCTGATCACTTTAGGGAGGAACCTAGCTCCCCTCCGCTTCCATGGCCTCCCATCTACCTTTCTTCTCCCATCCAACAGGACTCTGCCCCCCGCGTCATTCCCCATACCATTAATGGCAATATTTCCTTTGATCCATTTTCGTGCGATCTCGATTTGGAGGGTACGAACGTACGGAGCATCGACACACCCAACGGGAGGATCTTCGCACCTGTTCCACAGGTTTCAACCGCTGCTGCACTCGCAAACTTTGAGGCGATAGCTCTTGCGGCAACGGCACCTGCAGCTGAAGACACGGTCGAAAAAAAGCTCTCAGATTCGAAGCATTGTGAAGACATCTACCTTGATAGTTCCCCGGAAATATCGTACAGCCCAACACCTCTTCAAGGCTATTCCAACTCTTCGTCTCGCTTTGATCACGGTTTACCAGTACTCCAGCCAACAGCTCCAATCCCTGCCCCCAGGATGATTTCCCATATCATTGGAGAGGATGACCCTTTCAATCCATTTTCATACTGCCCCATCCTTGAGGAATCAGGTCCGCGGAGCATCGACACACCTGATGGGAGGATCTTCGCGCCTGTTCCGCAGGTTCCAATTGCCGCTGCACTCGAAAACTTCGAGGCCATAGCCTTTGCGGCAACGGCACCTGCAGCTGAAGGCAGGGTTGAGAAAGAGCTTTCTTCGGACAGCACGTTATCCGACAAGGCCCCGTCCTCCAGGAAAAAGGTAGCGCCCACTGCCCGCGGTGTCGCTTCTCATATCATTGACGAAGATGACCCTTTCAATCCGTTTTCAAACATGTGATCTCATCTTGGAGAGATGGCGCGCGGAGGATGGAATGCCAGATATCGTGGATGATGTGCGGTACTAGACGAAGGAGCTTTCGGATTCGAATAATCCAGAGCCGAGATGAAGTGGTACGAGGTATTTGGCTCCGGTCGACCGTTCATAGAGCACCCAACAGCTCATATTCTCTTTGAGAGTTCTGTATAACCAGATAGGGCTTCAGTTTTTCACCGTGTTATATATATTCCGGTTGTGTTTGAACTTGCACGAGATTCGTCCATAATTCCTCAAACGTAACGAGAAAGCACACTGATAAGAAGAAGCGACTAAATGGGTCGTAATGAGGCCGTGTCGACTGGTTAGTGTCAGTAGTCTGAGGTCAATAAAGGAGTGGCGGAGATAAGATTCGACTTGATCCGTCCGCTGCTTTAGGAACAACGAAGAAATCGACAAATTCTGGTGCCATACAATAATGTGATATTTACTATGAGATATTCTTCGACTACAAATTACATGATTGAGACAGAGGGAATAAATCGGAATTATCCTTGTGTCAAGTTGGACACTTCGACTCGCTCGCCCAAAGACCCCGAATTCAGACTTAATGGGGGAGTCATCATTGATCAGTCTCTGATCTTGTCACGGTCTCTGATGCCATGAAATTGAAAGATGCTGTCATCAAACTCTGATGATTTGAAAGGACATCGGTGGGCGAGTTCGGAGGAGTACGGACATCGTCTCCGAAAGGAGGGGTGGGCGGTGGGCGATGGTGGGGAGTGATGCTGAGGCCTTTCGCAGAAGAGCTGAGAATCTTGTCGTACGTGATATTGTCAAGGACAAGGTCTGCGATTGACGTCGCAGGTCCAGGTGGGATAGAGGAATAATTAGCCCCTTGCTGATGAGCGTTGGACGGCTCTGCGGGTATTACTTTGTCTGGTTTCGTATCGGTTTCCAGGAGTGCAGAATAGGCCTCGGGTTTCATGAATATATCGCTTGGAGTCTCAGTTGTTGTAGACGTCGAGTTCCGGTGAGCAGGAAAAACAGACGAAGACATTTGTACTACTGAAAGCAGACATCCATCAGTACCTTATAAGAGTTGGTCACGATTCATGTTCTCACCGAATATCTAACGCTGGGCTCTCAACTCTGGCGAAGTTGCGGTGAAGATGGAAGGGGTTTATTTCTCAGTATCATGAACGCCTACCTATTTGAACATGGAACAGGGCTGTGTAAATAACAATAACTTCGAATTGATCAAGCCTTGTCAACCATAAGGCACGAAGACCGAGCATCCGAATACCGCACTCTACATGGTGCCTAACAGCAAGTCAAAAGTCAACTTGCGGTTAGGATCAGTAGTATTGTTTGAGAGAGCATTCATTTCAAATTCAAACTTCTTGCTTTTGAAAAGAATGCGACCAGTTTTTGGAAAAGTATGGAACAGCTTGACAGCTTGAGAAAATCGGCCCGGTTATAGCCGGACTTTGAAATAGATCACTTTGTACTTCTGTCGCCCCGTTTGGTGGTGTTCTTGTCAGCTTCGCTCCAAGCCTCACAGGATCGCTCCGCTTGCTGAACTATTCTTGAATACATTGAAAAGCACCAAAGAGTTTGTCCGAACTCAAAGACCATGTGAGGGGTATGTCCCAATGTTGCAGACAGTTGCGCAAAGGACCAGACTTGAGACTGAACGGACTTGAGACTAGTGTCTGGCGTCTGGCGTCTTGTATTCAGAAGATAAATATTGGTAAGTATCATAGTACACATACCTGGCGTCTTGTATTCAGAAGATGAAGAATACAAGACGACCAGGGGCGAAAATAAACTACGATCACGTGAGTGAATGATACCTACGTTGTGAGGCAGGACTGGCACTTATGGCCTCAACACTCCCACCTGACGGAGTGCCCACAACGTCACTGAGATCGGTCCGGGAGAATTCCCCGACTATACCCATTGCCCGCCGCAATTTGTCGACGACCGTGCGAGTGAGGACCTTAGTTAGCAAATCAGCCGCCATGTCTTCAGATGGGATGTAATTCGGCTTGAGTTTTCCGTCATAGACAGCCTGTCGTAACCAGAACCAGTGGCGATCAAGATGCTTCAGGCGACCCATGTGCTCGGGTTGTTTCGACACTGAGATCGCAGACTGGTTGTCAAGATTGAGAATCATGGGAGACGACTGCGGGACACCTATATCACTGAGGAAGTTACGGAGCCAGCAAAGCTCCCGTCCCGTCTCACTGGCTGCCACGAATTCGGCCTCCGTAGTCGAGAGGGCAACAATGGATTGCTGCTTCGAGATCCAGCTGACAGCACCACCTGCTACCAATAGGAGCGAGCCCGTAGTGGAACACCCATTATCAGGGTTACCACCATGGTCTGCGTCAGCGTATGCGATGAAGGGGGAGGGAGGTGACAACGC
>QGOB01000062.1:0-24294 GCA_003313055.1 Termitomyces sp. MG145 | reverse complement strand
TGCGCCAGGTCCTGGAACGCCTCCGGAGATACCACCTCCACGCCAAACCGGAGAAGTGCGCCTTCCACGTCACAGAGGTAGAATATCTGGGTGTGATAGTCTCCCTGGACGGCGTGCGCATGGACCCGGTCAAGATCCAGGCTATCCTCAACTGGCCACCCCCCTGGAATGTCAAAGAGGTACAATCCTTCCTGGGCTTTGCCAACTTCTACCGCTGGTTTATCGATAATTACTCCGGCATCACAAAACCTCTCAACCGGCTCACCCGGAAGGACACTCCATGGAATTGGGATAGTAAGTGCCAGAGCGTGTTCGAACTCCTCAAATCCGTCTTCACCTCCGCCCCGATCCTCCGGCACTACGACCCCTCCCTCCCTATTGTCCTAGAGTGCGACACCTCCGACTACGCCATTGCCAGCATCCTCTTGCAGATGGACCCTGGTAGTAGCGAGCTCCGCCCCGTCGCCTTCTACACACGCTCAATGATCCTGGCGGAGCTCAACTACGACATCTACGACAAGGAGCTGCTCACCATAGTTGAGGCCTTCAAACAATGGTGGGCCTACCTTGAAGGGGTGCCCCACCGCATCCAAGTCTACTCTGACCATAACAACCTCCAGTACTTCACAACCACAAAACAACTTAGCCGCCGCCAAGCCTGCTGGTCAGAAACCCTCTCGGAGTACGACTTCACCATCCACTACCGCCCTGGTCACCTTGGAGCCAAACCCAACGCTCTCACCCGATGCCCGGACATCTACCCAAAAAAGTCATTCGAGGCAGAGCAAAACTCCTTTAACCATTGGGTCGTTATCCCCCCGGAGCACCTCCGCGACGTGCTGATCATGAATGAAGAAGGGATCCTACACCAAATCTGCAACGCACCCCCGGACCCCTTCTTCACTCAGCACGACCTCCGGAATGCCCTGGAAGGAGCCCCACCAGCCCCATCACCCTTCACCCTATCCCCTGACAACTCCCTCCTCCTCCGAGACGGTTGCATCTACGCTCCGGACCACAAAAAGATATGCCTTGACATCCTCCGACAACACCACGACCATAAGCTGCGGGGACACCCGGGAATACGTAAGACTGTTCAGCTCATCTCCCGGACTTACTTCTGGCCCGGACTCAAATGCGATGTCACCCAATACGTCCGAGCCTGCGAGTCTTGCCTCTGGGCCAAAGTCCCCCGTCACCGCCCTTATGGTCTCCTTAAACCCCTCTCCGTCGGTTGCTGCCCCTGGTCCTCCATCTCCCTGGATCACATCGTCGAGCTCCCTGACTCCGATGGCTTTGATGCCATCCTCATGGTAGTCTGCCGCCTCACAAAACAAGCCATCTTCATCGCGTGCCACACCACCGACAATGCCCCGGAGTTTGCCCGGATCTTCCTCGAACATGCTTTCTCCAAGCACGGGCTCCCCAATGACATCATCTCCGACTGCAGCTCCCTCTTCATCTCCCAGTTCTGGCAGTCTCTGTGTAAGGCCCCGGAGGTCAAAACCAATCTATCCACCGCCGACCACCCAGAGACTGACGGACAGACCAAGCACATGAACCAGACCCTGGAGCAGTACCTCCGCCTCTACGTCAACTACCAGCAGGACGATTGGTGGCATGACTTGCCCCTGGCCGAATTCACGTATAACAACACCCCCCACTCCGCCACCGGAGTTTCCCCCTTTTATGCCAATAAGGGCTACCACCCCCAGCTCACCCTCTCCCTTGACAACATACCCTCACATGTTGCCCACCAAGTTGCACAAGACCTCCGGTCCCTCCACGAGTTCCTCCGGGAAGAAATCGACACCGCCAACAAAGCCTACTCCAAGCACGCCAACTCCCGCCGCGAATCCACCCCCGACTGGTCCCCCAGAACTCTCATATGGCTCGACTGATGCAACATCAAAACCCGCCGACCCTCCCCAAAATTTGATCACAAGCGCTTTGGACCCTTCAAGATTCTCTGGAAAGTCTCGACGCACGCCTACCGACTCGACCTACCCCCGACCCTCAAGGGACTCCACCCGGTATTCCATGTCCACCTCCTGGAAAAGTACGCCCCAAACCCCTTTCCCGGCCAGCGACCCGAACGACCTCCGCCAATCAAACTTGAAGGTGACAACCGATACGAAGTCAATCAAATCCTCGACTCCTGGCAAGTCTGCAACCGGATCCTCTACCTCGTGCATTGGAAAGGTTATGGCCCCAAGGACAACACTTGGGAACCCTGCGAGAACCTCTCCGGAGCTCCTCTGGTGCTCCGGGACTTCCACCGATGGTACCCCAGCAAGCCCCGGGACCCCCAGGACTAGAATTTACAGACGGCAGTAGTGGGCCTAACCCCCGCCTCTGGATTCACTGGGGATTCAACTCCCACCAGTACCCCTACGTGTTCTTTGCTCTCCCCCCATAAAACTTACTAAACCGCATTTACAAAAAAGGGAAATTCATTTCGGGAAGGAACCTACGGAAACCTATATACAGACTAATCTACAAAATAACAGCGTAGGAAGCCGGAAGTCTGAGGAATCGACCAAGAAAGCAAGCGCCCAAAAAAAAACCCTTCACCCCGACCCCTCTGGCGCACCCACGCCCTCACCTGTATCCCCCCTTGCCCCCAGGATCATGGCGCCCCCATCCCCAATCATTGCCAACTCCACCTGAACCCCCAATGCCACCGTGTGATCCTTCCGGTGCGGCAAGGCCTCCCCTGCATCCACCGCCATGTCCAGCCACGTCCCCGGAGCCACCGTGTTGCGTCGACAGTGCCCCGCCAACACCAGCCCCAGCTGCAAGAGTCCCTGTGCCACCTCTGGGGTGACGTCCCGCTGCTCCCGGGCCAGACTGTCCTGAATCGACGCATACGCCGTGGACGCTGCATCCAGGAGGAGCCAATGCTCCCATACCCAGCCTAACAAGGGCGGCCAAGTTAGCCGACCTCGGGAACCCAGAACTGGCCACTTACGTAAGATCTCCCCCTGCCCTGTGGCCGCCTCCCCCAAAAACCAATCCCGGCGCCGAGAGGAAGCCTCCCCCGCCACCCGGAGGGCCCTCAACTCCGTCTCCAGCCTTGCCACCTGCCCCGACCCCAAATCTGGAACCGTCACAGGCACCCCTGTCACACTCTCAAAGCACCGGACTTGCTCCTGGAGGCCCTGGACCTTGATGGACCATGCGTTGACCAAGGCCATCGACATCTCCAGCTCCCACCTCATCACGTCCCGCTCCCCTTGTGTCCGCTGCAACTCTGCCCGCAGCTCCTCCAACTCTGCACTCGTCCAGGTTTCCAGCTCCTGTCTTGCCACGTCAAACTCCCTCCGGACCTCCCACAACTCCATATCCCTCCAAGCAACCTCCACCACCAGAGCCTGCGCCCGTTGATGCCCAGCCACCTCCGCCACGGGCGCCTCGCGAGTTGCCAGAGAAGCAGGGCCCAGGAGCCTCCCCATGTGTGGGGAGTACACATGCACCCCGGGGGGGCCTGCCTCGGGGGAAGGTGACTGTCGGGGGCGCTTGGGGGCCCGACTGGATGGAGAAGACGCCCGCCGCTTGCCGGAACCGACTCCCGACGCCCTCTGCGCCCCTCGTGGCGGCCCTATCTTTACCACTGCCCCAGACCCCACGCCGCTTCCCCCTGACTCCCGCCGACCCCCCCGCGTGCGCCCGGACCTTGGAGCCGCCATCATCTGGGCCACGACCCACTCCACATCCCACCCCTGCTCCTCTGCAACACAGGTGGCCCTCCAGAGCCGCGACACCGAACAACTCTCGTGGCAGGCCCAACAGGCCTCGCACACCAAGGAATCTCGCCACAAGCCTACCTCCGGCACCACAAACTCACAAGGCCCCCTCTGGCGAATACAGAAGACGCACTAAGGCCAACCGGAGTCAGCTGAAGGAACCCACTGCTAGAAGGCTACTCACCGGAGCATGCGCCTGACACCACGCGGGAGTCGGGGGACCCTGGACCCGAGCCAACGCATCTGCAAGCTGCTCCGCCGTTGCAGCCTCTTGCGACACCTGATGCCCAATGGAGGCAACCGGAGCGGCCAGAGGAGCCACGGAGGGGACTGCAGGAAGCGCCGACCCCAAAGGGCCAGCCCCGGGGGTCTGCAAGCCGACCTCTGAAAAACCTCGTCAGCACGGACAATAGACCAGATAAGCATTACTCACGCCGACGGACCATCACTGATAGCTTGTGCTCCTGCCAGCGGCAATTGTACAAAGCCCGGCAATCCTCGTACTGCTGCCAAACCCAGACTCAGAAGTCATCGGAGGGAGGGGGAGTGGGCAAACTGGAAGAGGAGGAACTGGATGAAGACATGAGAAGATGGGGGACAAGTTGCGGTGAGCCTCCCTTTTTATCCCCCCCGGAGCACCTTCTGGATGGCCGCCATACGTCTTCGACTTCAATTCCACAAACTTCTGTGCCAGCACTAGCTTTGGGTTTGAATTCCCATGGCACCGCCACCGCGGCCCCTGTCTTGAAGAGTCTCGACGCTGAAGGGGGGGTAATGTCACGACCCCGCCATCTCCGAACCCCCACATGCTGCCCCAGCCCCGACACACACCTCCCCCGCATCCCTGGCACACCTCCGGGACCGCCAACAACCTCCCAACGCTGCACCGGCAACACCCGTGGCCATCTCCAAACAAATCCCTGGCCATCACCGAGCCCCAGCATCTTGGCCGACACGTCACCCCAGGGCTTTCCTGTCACCGGACACATCCGGACCCCCGGCATCCCGGCCATCACATAAGGTTCCGCAACATTCCTCCCACAAACCGTCAGCACATCCAATACCCCCTGCTTCTGTGGCGCCGAGGGGCGCCACCACCACATGCCATGACCGCCGGCCCGCCCGACACAAGCCCGCTGATGCACTGACTTGCCGCCTAGCTGCCGTGCAGGAAACAACCAACAAGACCAGCTAGATAGGGATAGCTAGCAAGCAGTAGCGTTACGTGTGTATGAGAGGAGTCAAGCAAAGTCCCAGAAACCCAGTAAGGAGATGAGAGGTGGAGTTGGTAAGGAAGTGTGAGAGAGTGGTAAGAGATAATGGTGCGGCTGCTAGTGTCTGCACCGGATCGTCGCTAAGTGAGAAATCGCTAGCCATAAGCGCTAACGTTTAACGAAGGCGAAACAAGGGCACCCGTATGGTGCTTAACGAAAGCGGAGTGAGGGCGCCCGTATGGCGCTTAACGAAGGTGACGAGTGCTAGTCCAACAATACTGTTGGGCTAAGTGCGAGGAGCAAAGTAGACTGGACTGGGTAATCCCAAATCAGCCGTTAACAAAGCAAGAGCGTGAATGAGATCTTAAACGTAGTCTGCAGTGGGGACTAGACTCTGGTACAATTTGATGATTTGTAGCTACTGACAGGGCAGTATTTATAGGTACGTAAGGTGATAGATAAAAGGGGAAACCAGTAATAGATAGTAAGCGTAGTGGTTGCATGTGATAATGTAGTAGTGCATGTCGGGAGTAGGGCGATAAAAGGGGAAACCGGTAAGAGATAGTAAGCGTAGCGGATGCATGTGATAATGCATGTCAGGGGCCGTAGGGATAGGGGCCTGGACTGTTGCAAGGTCGGCTGGGTCGTTAAGGGAACGGTCGGTAATGGCCAGTGTCGTTAGCAGTCGGTCGGTAGCGGTCACATGCTGAGGTCACGTGCTTGGTTCGACTTGTCGGTGTGGGGCAGCCAGCGCTGACCGGGTCGTATCATCTCCCCTTGACTGAAAAACTGACTGTCCCCAGTCAAAGGAAAATCCTCGAAGTCTTGTGATCGTTAAGCGTGGTCCGTGCGGGGGGGTCTTGGTCCGTGCGCCATACCGAAAGATCATAAATAAACTCCAGCGACTCTTTGGACTTCGTCATTTCAACACCTCATACCATGTCTACACCTGCCTTCTTCAACTACTCGACTACCTTCGCGCGTTTCGTGGCTGCCCAGGAATTCCTCGAGAAGGCGCCAAAGGTCCTGTCCATGGGGCGTGCCCTGCTCGTGACCAATCCGGAGTCAGCAGTAACATCGATTCTGTCGACCTACCTGCATTGGTTCAAGTCAGCAGGAGGGAGCGGGGTCATGTGGACAGAACAAGCGGCGGTCGGGGAGGAGTGCCGGGCGTTATACACTAAGTACAAGGAGGAGGCCTGGATGCGGCCTTTTGACAAGGGTTTCGTAAGTCCTTCGTTTTCTAGCGGTTTGACCGGTATGCTAACAGCTACGTTAAGGGGGCGGTTCCGGCGGAGGCGATGGAGGTTGAGGATGTGGCAATGGTACACTAAGTACAAGGAGGAGGCCTGGATGCGGCCTTTTGACAAGGGTTTCGTAAGTCCTTTGTTTTCTAGCGGTTTGACCGGTATGCTAACGGCTACGTTAAGGGGGCGGTTCTGGCGGAGGCGATGGAGGTCGAGGATGTGGCAACGGTACACTAAGTACAAGGAGGAGGCCTGGATGCGGCCTTTCGACAAGGGTTTTGTAAGTCCTTCGTTTTCTAGCGGTTTGACCGGTATGCTAACGGCTACGTTAAGGGGGCGGTTCCGGCGGAGGCAATGGAGGTCGAGGATGTGGCAACGGGGCCCATGACGGTAAGCACTAACGGTGCCGCTATCGACCAAGCGGCATCATTAAGGGTATTTTTAGTTATTTGAAGAACTTTCCTTTGATGACCAGTTTTTCTTCCAGCACCCCATCAAAGAGCCGTTAGCATCAGCGGGCAAGAAGACGAGGGAGGACCGTGGGGAGGGGCCGAGTTGGCAGGGCGGGGCTGCCGGTAGCGCTGGAGTGGAGTCGCCCACGTTACCACAGACTCCCAAGACTCCCAAGCCAGCAGCAAAGACGAGGACAATGACGGTTCCGAAGGTAAGCTCAACGGTTTTGTTACGGCCGGTACGGTCTTTTAACGGTTGACGCTTGCAGCGGTTGTTGAAGGGTAAAGAGCGCGCGAGGGGGGATGACAACAATGACGAGGAGCCGGTAAGGAAACCTCTAGCCTCGTAACCACTAAGTGCTAACGACTTTCGCTAGACCTCGACAAAAAGCAAGGGCAAGGGGAAGGCGGTGGATAGCAACACCGAGAGTGAGGGAGAGATTGCCATTCCCGAGTCGTTTAACGACTGGGAGTTGAAGAAGTTGCTGCGTGGGCGCTTGCCCACGGCAGTTCTCGATACGGGAGCAGGTGCAGGGGAATTGGTTGGGCGAAGGAAGGAGAGGAAACTGGTGGCTCCTGCGGCGAGGACCGCTTTTTGTGAGAGGGTGGGGGCGGTAAGTCTTTTGCTTATCTCTTCGAATTTTGGTTTGGCTTAACGTCTCGGATGGTAGTGCGATGGCTGTTGGGCCCTGAATGACCCTGAAGGTTGCTGGTACCCAACCGGTAACCTGCTGTGTTACCGCTGCAACGAAGTCAGCAAGGGTTGTTCGGTGCGGGGGAAGTCACTACGGGGTCGGCGCGGGGGTCACAAAGGGAAGAAGGCGGAGGGGGCCGCTTTGGTGTGAGCGGCGAGGCGGTATCTGGAAGGGCAGCGGGAGCTCAACGCGGCCGGTAAGGCCATAGCCGTGAAGAAGACAACGCTGAGTCTGCCCACGCGTCAAGAGGGGACGGTAACGGAAGGCGCCGCCAAGGGCAAAGGGGCGGTAAGGAGTCGTTCGGTGGTCGAGTCGAGCGATGACGAGACCCCGACGCCTGCGAAGGGGTCTAAACGGCGTTGGGTGGAGTCGGACGAGGAGGGCTCGGTCAAAGGGGTTCGCACAGCGACTCCTCCCAAGGAGAGGGCGGCGGTAGCAAAGGCCGTCGAGAGGAGCTTGGGTGGAGACGAAGTGCCAGTGGAAGCAGGGCCGGTAGCAGGTCCCAGCGGCAGCTGGTAAGATGTTGTCTCTGCTTGGTTATGTCGCTAACGCTCGCTTTGCATTATCAACAGGGCGGCAGAAATGGAGACTCCAGAGGTAGAGATGGGCGATGCGACTGGGGATTTGGAGGCAAGACGGGCGGTAAGTATTTGTCTTTAGGCGCCTTCATTAACGCTAATGGCTTTTTCGCTAGCTGGTCGACTTCAGCTCCCCTCCTCACGCAACCGTGGAGGAGGAGGAAATCCAGTGGCTCGACGAGGACCTACTGGTTCCGCTACCGTTTGACCCTCGGCAGGACTTGGAGAAGTACAAGGCGCAAGCGGTGGAGGTTTGCCGCTTGATGAACCGGGAGGTAATGGCGGCGGAAAATGACTTACAGGCGGCGCGGGCGCAGTACGGGATGCTGAGGAGAGCGGAAGGGGCCTTGGAACGGTACCAGGACGATTGTGACACCTACATTGCTTGGCAGGCCGAGGTCGGGGTGATGGAGGCGGACTGGGGGAGGTCATGGGATACGGAGCTGCCATCCGATGACTTCGTCTCCCCTTCGCCCTAAAAATGACTTTTATTTAGTTTTTTGTTTTTTTTTGTTGCAGACTGACCCCCTTAAGGGGTCTTTTAAATAAACGGTTTTTTCTTGGAGACTTGTTTGACTGGTAAGATAGCGGCCAGGAAACAGGGGAATAGATAGGGGAGAAAGGTGACAAGTCAAGAAAGAAGTAAACGGCTTGAAATGAACACTCAGTAGATCATCATGGCGCTTGCGCAACGTCGCTTAACGACTGCGTCTTAACGAAAGGCAGAGTGAAAAAAATCAATGCAAAGGAAACAAAAGGAAAAATAAACGGTGGAAAAAAAAAAAAAAAAGATAAACGCTCAGTAGATCATCATGGCGCTTGTGCAACGCTGCTTAATGGCTGCGTCTTAACAAAAGGTGGAGTGCAAAATCGAAGTGGAAGAAACAACAGAAAAATAAACGGTGGAAAAAGATAAACGCTCAGTAAACCATCATGGCGCTTGTGCAAGGTCGCTTAGCGGCTGCGTCTTAACAAAAGGCAAAGGGGGAGCGGTGGTGACAAGTTGAAAAGAGTAAAAATAGAAGGCTCAACATATGCGTGTATGTCAGCAAGCGTAGGTAGAAAGAGTCTATGAAGAATAGAAATGGAGTAAGTAAAGATGAAGAACAGAAACGAGGCAATAGAAAATAAGGGCTTATCGAGAGCTGTTAAGGTCTCTGGGATTATTACGGTGAGTGGGGTGTATAGTGGAAATGGTGTTTTCTAATCTTCTTTGGTAGTTTTGTCCAACGACTCATCGGGATTAAGGGAGTCTTCATCGTCGAGTAAGTCGGTTTCTTCTAGTATTCTTAAACGGTCGGTATTGATGTCGAAGGTGTCGGTAGGGAGAGGGATGTGGTCGTGGGCGAAATAGGGGACTAAGCAAAAGGCGGCTACCGGCCAGTGGAGTACGGATCCATCTAATTCACAGAGAATGTAAGCGCCTCCACGGTTACGTGAGATTACCACTAGCAGTCCTAAGTATCGAGGTCGCATCTTCTTGTTATGGGTGACTTCAATGCGTGTATTCCTCATCAATACTAGGTCTCCTTGCTTGAAGTTGTAGTCTCAAATGGTAGCGGCGTGCTCTTGTTCGAAATGGAGAGCCGCTAACCGGCGGGCGGTAAGGACGGTATCGTGTAAACGGTTGAGATCGGCTTGTCTGTGTTGGAGGTCGATAGCGCGTTGAGCAATGAGGTCGGTAGTCATTAACAGGGAATTGGGAGGTGGCTGGAGGTAGGTCGCTTCTATGATGTTGGCAGGGAATAGGGGATGAGTACTGGTAGCGGCGTAGTAAGGGGAGCAACCCATGCGGCGGCGGACAGTAATGCATTCCGACCAAAAGACAGAGTAAGCGGCTGAGCTCCACTTGGACTGGTCTCCGTTAACGGCTTTGAAGAGGGCTTGTCGAACGTCAAAGTGGGGTCGTTCGGCGATACCGTTAGCGTGTTTGTTGTAACCGGATATGCGAATGTGGTTTATGTGGTACTTCTTGGCAAGGTAAGTGACAGCTTTAATGATGGGGGGACCATTATCGGTAACGATTTCGTTAAGGGCGCCCCAGCGGCAGATGATGTCCTCGAAGAGCCACTTAGCAATAGCATCGGTATTTTCATGGGCGAGCATGTGGAATTTGGGATAGTGGATTAGCAAACATCGTCCTTGGATGATATACTTGAACTTGTTCGAAGGCGGCATGAACATGGTGTCGATATAGATTTTGCTGAATAAGGCGGCGGGGGTAGCGACGGTAGGCAGTATGAGGACTTTGGTCGTCTGGTGGACTTGGCAAATGTGGCATGAGCGAATGTACCAAACGATATCGGCTGCTAACTGTGGCCACCAAAAGCGTTCCAGCAGGGCAGCTCTTGTGGCGAACAGACCGCGATGTCCAAGGTCATCGTGCATAGCGTGCAGGATGCAAAGTCGTGAGTCAACTGCTATGAAGAGCTTGTGCTCACCATTACAATTGCGTTGCCAAAGCTTGCTGTTAGCGAGGAAGAAGCCGCTAGCGTAGCAAAGGAAAGTAGTGAGGGCTTTGTCGTTAAGGCCTGGTGGTTGCTTGAAGTCGGTAAGCCACTGCCGGACGAGTTGAACTCTTTTGTCGCCGGCCAGGGCCTTGGGTGAGCGAGGGACGTTGTCATAGGAAAGGGGGTCGGTAACAGGTGGAATCGAGACTTCGGTAAGGGGAACGGTATCGTTAACGAATGTCGTTAGAGTCGGACGGTAATGGGCAAGTGGGGGTAAATGAGGGATGGTAGAGGCGGAGCGGGCGAGGGCAGTTGGTAACTGAACATGGTGCATGAATCCATGCATACGATCGATCCAATCTTCAAAGATGTCATTTTTGGTATCGTCTGGGGGAGGGTCGGTAGGCTGTAGCGGTCATCGCAAAAGTCCGTCGGGTCCATGGAAAGTTCCTTTAATGTGTACGAGCTCGAAGTGGAACATAAGGATAGCCATGATCCAGCGGTTCATACTAGCGGAGGGCTGAATGTCAGGGTTCTGCAACATACCTTTGATGTAACGGGCGTCGACTTTGATGATAAGGTTCCTAATGCCTAGGAGGTACATGCGTAGCGCCTGCAGGGCTCGGTACAAACTGTAAAGCTCAAGCTTGGGCTGACTGAAGTGGGCTTTGCATCCGTTAAGGGTGATGGAACCGAAGCAGTTATAGCGACGTTGTTTGCAATTGTCAGTAGTGCACTGGCAAAGGTAGAAACCGACCGTTATGTAAGAAGTGTCGACCGCTAAGATCACAGGATCGTCGCATTTGTAGTTGATGGGAACGAGAGGTTTAGCGTCGTGTAAGGCTTTGACAAGGTCTTTCTGGGCGTTAAGCTGGTCAGGTCCAAATTCGAAGGGATCGCCAGTACGGGTGAGCTTCATTAGGTGATGAGCGCGATGGGCAAAGTTCTTAACGAACATCCGGAGGACTCCAACGGTACCTAGGAAGGCACGGACTTCAGTCAGCGACTGGCAAGGGCCCCAGCGGTCCAATAGTGCTAAGCAGTTTTCGTCAGGAACTCGGCCGGTAGGAGTGCAAACGTGGCCAAGGATCTTAAAGGTCGGCGCGCAAAGGACTAGCTTATGACCAGAGAAAGTGCCACCGCAGTATTTCATGCGCTGAAGGACACGGTTCAGGAGCTCAAAGAACTCCCAAAGCGCTAGACAAATGTTGGGATTGTTGGGATGCTTAGCGGGGGAGCCGTTAACGAGTTTCCAGTCTTTCGGGCCTTTAACGCCAACGTCGTCGATGAAGCTGAGGGCATTATGGGGGATCTTGGGCTGGAGAATGTGGGTGATGTCGTCGTGGAAGATGGGCACAGCATTAGTCCATCCCATAGGGAGCGTTACTAAACAGAGGGCACCAAACGGTGTCTGGAAAGTCGTTAAGTCGTGGGAGGCAGGATCAATAAGGCGCTCGTCGTAGCCAACATAGAGATCAAGGGTAGCGCTGCAAATGCGGCCAGCGAAGGATTCGGCAACGTGGTCAGGGAAGGGGGGAACGCCAGAGTGGCGGATTGTGACTTGGTTTAACGGCTCGAGGCTGTGGACTAGATGAAGTTTACCGTTTTTCTTCAAGACACAGAACCAGCGCAACCGGTAAGCGGAGTTCGAGGGCTCGTAAACGCCTGCTTGGATCTTGCTACGGATGATCTCGCAGATTTCCTTTTCGAGGCCTGGCAGTATCGGTCAGTTGTGCTGAACCCAAGGAATGTGAGGGATAGTTGGTATGTGGATGGGGGGAAAGAAGTCGGGTCGAAGGCTACCTCGTTTGGAATCTTCCCAAGTGAACGTGTTTTGTTGCTTAGCGACAAGGTCCACGAGTACGTTAAGCTCATCTTGGGTAAGAAAGCCGGTATTGTGTTCCTTAACGAAAGTTGCTTTGCGGTCGTCGGTAAAGCGGGGAGTCAGTAAGAAAGGAAGGGGATTAGGGTCAAGCTTGGGTATGTTTGCTAAGGGGTCGCCAAGGATGTGTCGTTCGATTTGGAAGTCTTCACTAACATGGCTAGCAACTGGCTTGGTCTTCAACGCGACGGGCTTGTACTTCTTCTTGACTTGGACTCCTTTGCGTTTTGGCTCGGCGGCGGCGTAAACGGCTGGGAAGGGGACATTAACGTAAACAGGGGTAGAGACGGTATCGAGCATTCCAGATGCTTGGCCAAGAATAGAGGGATCGGAGAGACTAGTGGAAACGAAATAAGAGTGCGGTGGGATAATGGTCTCAGAAAGGTTGCTAGTGGTCGCATATAGATAGGCAAGAGAGAGATTGTCGGAAACTGTTTTTGGGTTTTCTAATATTTCGGAATCGAGCGGGGTATGCAATTGCACTATAGCGGAGTGCTTTTGGTGGTCATAGTCGAGGACGACCACTAGGTCTTCCTCAGAGTCGCTAACCATGGGGATGGTGTCGAAAGCAACGGGGCGGTCTGGCGCTCTACTTAGGCTGAACCCTTTGCTGCTTGTGCTGACCACGGGGAAATGTAGGGATGGTGCGATGAAGGCCGGTATTGGGGTCCGTTATCGTGATCGTGGTTTCCGTTTCGCTAAGTGTATTGACGGTACTCTTGGTTAAGACATCAAAGGGTCAACCGAGCAGGATATTGTAAGCGGGCGAGTGCAGGACGTGGATCTGAAGGTACAGGGTGATACCGCCAACAGTGCAAGGGACGTTACGAGCTAGACCAAGGGATTTGTCCATAGTACCGTTAGCGCTCTGCATGTTCAGAATGATGCTGGGGTCGTAGGAGATACCGAGATAGTTAGCGACTTCAGCAGACATGGAGATAATCTGGGAGCCGCTATCCGCTATACTTTCGATTTCCTCATGGTTATCGACCAAGAGCATGATGGACCGGATTGACTGGGATTCCTGAGTGACCGTTAACGTAACCGGCTCCTCACCAGGCGGTAGCGACTTGATGTACGCTTCCACTGGGTTGATCGAGGTGACTTGGGCTCTAGCGGCGTTGGTAAGAGGAGGGTTGGCAGCAGAGGTGTCATTTAGGGAAAAGAAGGGCAGAGCGTCGTCAACGATATCGGTAGACTCTTGGAAGGCAGTGACGTTAGGAGGCGCAGTCCGTTTAGGAGTAACGGCGTTTCTGAACTGGTTCCGGATGTCGTTAGAGAGGGAGCAGAGCTCGCCGACAGAGACGGTAAGCTTGGTCTGAAGAACCCGGTCAAATACCTGCTTGGACTGTTCGATATCATAGATGGGGGCCGTACTCCGGTAAGCAGCGTCAGGCTGTTTGTCAGGAGTGCCAAAGTTTCGATTAGTCAGAGGCTGGTAGCGAGACAAGATACCAGAATAGGGGTGGACTGGGGGATTGACCGTGGGAACATGGTTAATGACTGGCGGCTCAGGGACTTTAGCGGTACCGGTAGCGGAGGCAGAGGCAGGACGTTTGTTAGTGACAGGGGGACTGGCAGGAGAACTGGTAGCGGCAGAGTCATTAGCGGTTTTAGGGGGAACCGGTCGATATCCCTTAGCACGAGGGATCTCGATACCGTCAAAGACTTCTGCTGGGCGGCGTAGAGCATAAAGTTCCCATTCTAAGGCAGCGACACGTTCTTCCCTGGATAACATTCCTGGGCTAGCGGTTGCCGGTTGCAAGACTTCGTGAATAAATGTCTGGGACATGCCTTGGAGTTGTTCCATGTCAAGGTTAGCATTAGCGCTGAGTCGGCCGGTAAGAATCTGGTTGGGGTTGAGCCGGTGCCATTTGTCGATGCGTTCCATATAGAGCCATTTGCCGATGTAATTGGGGATCATAGCGCCAGACGGTAGGACAACCTTGCCTTCGTGGTTCCGACGGATTTTGCCTTGACTGATGAAGCTTTCGAGCTTAACGCAATTGCCTCATACCATTGTGTGACTGGTTTTGCTGCAGAAGTGGCAACTGTCGCTAAGAGGTCGAGAGGCACGGGGCTGAGAGCTGTTACTGGCAGCCAATGCAGCCATCTTTTCCTCCATATGTGCGAGAGCGTTAACAATAGCGGCGGCGGCAATGTCGAGAGGTTCCTTTTTAATGATAGTGGTTGGTACGAGGGTGGGGGTGTTAACGGTGGGAGTCTTAGCGTTAGCAGTCGTCGGTTTCTTTGAAGTTGTGGCGGTGTTGGTACCCTTCAGAACCCATTTGGCAGCTTCAAAGACTTGTTCTACCTCATAGGGGTCCTCCGGGTGATGGTCGGGAAGGGTGATTTCTAAACGGCGGACGAGTTTGGACCATAGCGAAGTTGGTATGCCTTGCTGGAACAGATGGCATTCCTCATTTCGATAGATTTTGCCTTTAGCCAGGAGCCAACGCGCCAGGCGCTGGAAGTCCCTATAGTAATCCGAGAAGTGTCCAAGAGTAGAGATACTGGCCGAGAAGGTCTGGTTAACGAGTCGCTCGAGATCCTGCAGAGTGTAACGGGCAGATTCTTCAGCGCCAGGATATAAACGAAAGACCGCTATTTTCCACTCGGCGTAAGTATGGTCGCTAAACTCTGGCAAGCCAAGCCAGGTCTCCGCAGTGTCATACAATACATACCGAGCAGCGTATTCCTTTTTCTGGTTATCATTGTTAACGGCGCAGTCCGCTAAGAGATATTCAAGCTCGCGGAAATACTGGGCAAGCTCTCGGGGGCAACTCTCGTCCCATTTAGGTGCGGTAGAGCCGTTACGAGGGGGCATATGGCGGGAAAGGCGGGCGTCACCCATGGCGGTAGGGTTAACGGGTGTCGGTAAGGGCGTAGAGGATTGAACTGGGGAATAAGGGTCTGGGGATAACGGTGGTAGTGGTGCATCGAGGAAGTTGTCGATGTGATGGCCTGGGAAGTTCTCTAAGAGTTCGGTAACGTCAAGAAGTTCCCTAGCAGTAGCGAGTTTCTCTTCAAGGTTACGAGGCGGAGTCGTTAAGGGTGTTGACGGCGAAGGTGGGGGAATGTCAAAAGGGATAACGGGGAGCGAAGCTTTGGTAACGAGACGTAAGCGGTTTTTGGCCTGGAGGCAAGTTTCCAGTGGAATTTTGCTATAGAACCCCTTGTGGTGGGCTCCAAAATGATGTGCTGACTTGCCGCCTAGCTGCCGTGCAGGAAACAACCAACAAGACCAGCTAGATAGGGATAGCTAGCAAGCAGTAGCATTACGTGTGTATGAGAGGAGTCAAGCAAAGTCCCAGAAACCTGGTAAGGAGATGAGAGGTGGAGTCGGTAAGGAAGTGTGAGAGAGCGGTAAGAGATAACGGTGCGGCCGCTAGTGTCTGCGCCAGATCGTCGCTAAGTGAGAAATTGCTAGCCATAAGCGCTAACGTTTAACGAAGGCGAAACAAGGGCACCTGTATGGTGCTTAAGGAAAGTGGAGCGAGGGCGCCCGTATGGCGCTTAACGAAGGCGACGAGTGCTAGTCCAACAATACTGTTGGGCTAAGCATGAGGAGCAAAGTAGACTGGACTGGGTAATCCCAAATCAGCCGTTAACGAAGCAAGAGCGTGAATGAGATCTTAAACGTAGTCTGCAGTGGGGACTAGACTCTGGTACGATTCGATGATTTGTAGCTACTGACAGGGCAGTATTTATAGGTACATAAGGTGATAGATAAAAGGGGAAACCGGTAATAGATAGTAAGCATAGCGGTTGCATGTGATAATGTAGTAGTGCATGTCAGGAGTAGGGCAATAAAAGGGGAAACCGGTAAGAGATAGTAAGCGTAGCGGATGCATGTGATAATGCATGTCAGGGGCCGTAGGGAGAGGGGCCTGGACTGTTACAAGGTCGGCTGGGTTGTTAAGGGAACGGTCAGTAACGGCCAGTGTCGTTAGCGGTCAGTCGGTAGCGGTCACGTGCTGAGGTCACATGCTTGGTTTGACTTGTCGGTGTGGGGCAGCCAGCGCTGACCGGGTTGTATCACCGCCATACACCCGCGCCAGCACACCCCGACCACTATCATGACCCCGGGGCTGGGAGCCAGTCCGGGGACTTAGCCGGAGGAATCAGGTGTCTCGGTCCCAGCTAGAATCCTATCTGGGACTTAGCGGAAGGGTAGTACATAAACCATAGGGTAGCATACAAGTCGGGTAGTCTTGATATTAACCGTAGTTCTCCGTATTTCCATGTCTCTGTCTCTGTCTCTGTCTCTATCTCAATCTCAATCTATTCTCTTGCCTCTCTCTCTCTCTTGTCTTGTCTCTTGTCTCTTGTCTCTTGTCTCTCATCTCCGTGCCTCATTTCCATTCTGTGACTCATTTCTCCTTTCCGTTTCTTTTCTCCGTTTCCTTACCTATCGTCCGTATCTCTTTCTTTCTTCACCCCGGTCTCCTAACCAACCCACCCTGCCCATCCCATACCTACTCCCACCGCTCCAAACCTACTCCCACCCGATCCGTACCACTCCCCTTCGCTATCCATCTCCCCCTTTTGTTATGCCCCCACCCAACCCCCCTGCTCCTGTGCTCCCTTATCCGGAGCACTTTCTACTTCACGCGCGGCACTACTCGTATCCCGGAGTGTCCGGACTTCCCCCGGACCACTCGTAGCTGTACCCAGAGCTTCTGTGGAGCCCCGAACCATACTTAGCCTCCCGAGCTTGCCTAGTAAGGACTTGCCAGTGTAGCTGAGCCCCCGTCATCAGTGGGACCTGACAGGTCCCCCCGAGGTGCACGTATATTCTCCACACATGGGGAGACTCCTGGGCCCTGTGTCCCTGGCGATTCATGAAGCCCCAGTGGCAGAGGTGGCAATGTGCCAACAGGTGCAGGCTCTGGTGGAGGAGATTTCCCAGAGGGAGGCCGAGTTGTGGGAGGTCCGGGAGGAGCGTGATGCAGCAAGGCAGGAGTTGGAGGCCAGGGTGCGCATGGAGTTGGAGGGGTTGCAGGCAGAGTTGCAAAAGGCACAGGGGGAGTGGGATGTGGTGAGGCAGGAGTTGGAGGTGGCCATGGGGGTCGTGAATGCCCAGGCAATGGAGGTGCGAGACCTCCGGGTGCGCATCCAGCATTTTGAGGACGCTTCTTGGGCATGCCCAGCAATCCCGTCATTCTGGTCCCAAGCGTTGGAGAGGCGGGTTGCAGAGGCAGGCGCTCTCCGCATCGAGAGGGCGGCGGCAGTCCAGAGGCAGAATTGGGCTCTGCGGGAGGTGGCTGCAGGGCAGGGCAAGGCCATGCCTAAGTAATCCCTGTCTAGTCCTTTGCTTGTGACTGAGTTTGGTTGCTTAGGTTGGGCGTGGGAGCACTGGCTCCTGCTGGATGCGTCCTTGGTGGCCTTGGCATCCCTGCAGGAGGGCCTATCCCACCTGCACCAAGTGTCGCTGCCAGAGGTCGAGCATGGTATGGTGCAGCTGGATCGGGTGTTAGTGGGGCACCGGCGGCAGAACACGGTGGCCCCAGGGACTTGATTGGAGGTTGTGGTGGATGCCAGCAAGCCCCTGCCTTGGCATGAGGACCACATGGCAATGGTGGTGGTGCAACTGGAGCTGGCCATGCTGGTCAAAGAGGTGGAGGTTCTGGGGGAGGAGTATGATGCGGGAGGGAAGAGTGAGTGAGCGGGGCTGATTTTCTTGTTCCTTGTGTCTCCAGGTGCCCTTGTCCCATTTTGTACCATTAGAATTTGTATGTACTGGTCCTCGGTAGTCTTCTTGTTGTTTTGGAATACACCTTTTTTGGAGTTTGCAATTAGTGAGGGATGAGGAAGGGATAAAAAGGGACTTAGGGGTACTGGTGGGAGTTGAATCCCAAGTGAATCCAGAGGGCAGGGGTTAGGCCCACTACTGCCATCTGTAAGTTCTAGTCCCGGGGGTCCCGGAGCTTGCTGGGGTGCCTCTGGTGGAAGTCCCAGAGCACCAGGGGAGCTCCAGAGGGAGTGGGTTCATGGCAAGAGTTGGCATGCTTGGTGTAGGCTTTGTTGGCAGTGTTGATTTCTTCCTGGAGGAACTCATAGAGAGACAGGAGATCTTGCACGACTTTGTGGGGTGATGTGCAAGGGTATGTTGTCAAGGGAGAGGGTGAGCTGGGGGTGATAACCCTTGTTGGCATAGAAAGGGGAAACTCTGGTGGCAGAGTGGGGGGTGTTGTTATACGTGAATTCGGCCAGGGGCAAGTCGTGCCGCCAATTGTCCTGCTGGTAGTTGACGTAGAGGCAGAGGTATTGCTCCAAGGTCTGGTTCATGCATTTGGTCTGTCCGTTGGTCTCCAGATGATAGGCAGTGGATAGATTGGTTTTTATTTCAAGGCCTTGCACAGAGACTGCCAGAACTGGGAGATGAAGAGGGGACCACGGTTGGAGATGATGTCGTTGGGGAGCCCATGCTTGGAGAACACATGTTCGAGGAAGATCTGGACAAACTCTGAGGCATCATTGGTGGTGTGGCACACGATGAAGATGGCTTGTTTTGTGAGGCAGCAGACTACCACGAGTATGGCATTGAAGCTGTTGGAGTCAGGGAGTTCAGCAATGTGGTCCAGGGAGATCAATGACCAGGGGCGGCAACCGACGGGGAGGGGTTTAAGGAGACCATAAGGGCGGTGACGGGGGACTTTGGCCCAGAGGCAAGACTCGCAGGCTCGGACGTATCGGGTGACATCGCATTTGAGTCCAGGCCAGAAGTAAGTCCGGGAGATGAGCTGAACAGTCTTACGGATTCCCAGGTGTTCCCGCAGCTTATGGTTGTGGTGTTGTTGGAGGATGTCAAGGCGTATCTTTTTGTGGTCCGGAGCATAGATGTGACCGTCTCGGAGGAGGAGGGAGTTGTCAGGGGATAGGGTGAAGGGTGATGGGGCTGGTGGGGCTCCTTCCAGGGCATTCCGGGGGTCATGCTGAGTGAAGAAGGGGTCCGGGGGTGCGTTGCGGATTTGGTGTAGGATCCCTTCTTCATTCATGATCAGCACGTCGCGGAGGTGCTCCGGGGGGATAACGGCCCAATGGTTAAAGGAGTTTCGCTCTGCTTCAAATGACTTTTTTGGGTAGATGTCCGGGCGTCAGGTGAGAGCGTCGGGTTTGGCTCCGAGGCAACCGGGGCAGTAGTGGATGGTGAAGTCGTACTCCGAGAGGGTTTCTGACCAGCAGGCTTGGCGGCAGCTAAGTTGTTTTGTGGTTGTGAAGTACTGGAGGTTGTTATGATCAGAGTAGACCTGGATGTGGTGGGGTGCCCCCTCGAGGTAGGCCTGCCATTGCTTGAAGGCTTTGACTATGGCGAGCAGCTCCTTGTTGTAGATGTCATAGTTGAGCTCTGCTGGGATCATTGAGCATGTATAGAAGGCAATGGGGTGGAGCTTGCTGCTGCTGGGGTCTATCTGCGAGAGGATGCTGGCAATGGCATAGTCCGAGGCATCGCATTCCAAGACAATGGGGAGGGAGGGGTCATAGTGCCAGAGAATTGGGGCAGAGGTGAAGATGGATTTTACAAGTTCAAATACATCCTGGCACTTGCTGTCCCAATTCCACAGAGTGTCCTTCCAGGTGAGCCAGTTGAGGGATTTTGTGATGCCAAAGTAGTTATCAATGAACTGGTGGTAAAAGTTAGTGAAGCCCAGGAAGGATTGGACCTCCTTGACATTCTGGGGGGGCAGCCAGTTGAGGATAGCCTGGATCTTGACCAGGTCCATGTGCACTCTGTCCAGGGAGACTATCACACCCAGATACTCTACCTCCATGACGTGGAAGGCACACTTCTCCAGTTTGGCATGGAGGTGGTATCTCCGGAGGCATTCCAGGACCTGGTGCATGTGCTTCTGGTGGTCGTCAAGGGAGTTGGAGTAGATGAGGATATGTCAAGGTACACAATCACAAAGACATTGCTCATGTTGTGGAAGATGTCATTCATGAAGTATTGGAAGGTAGCGGGGGAGTTGGTCATTCCAAAGGGCATGACAAGGTACTTGAAGAGTCTGTAGCGGGTGTGGAAGGGGGTCTTCCACTTGTGTCCTGGAGCTATGTGCACATTGTTGTAACCTGACCTCCTTTGGCACTGCGGAGGCAGTCAACAAGGTTTCTGATGAGGGGGAGGGAGTACCAGTTCTTCTTGGTGACCTTGTTGAGTCCCTGGTAGTTGACGCAGAGTTGGAGAGAGCCATCCTTTTTTTTCACAAATAGTACGGGCGCTCCAGCGGTGGAGTTCAAGGGTCAGATGAATCCCTTGCCAAGCATCTTGTCAAGGTAGTCCTTGAGGGTGCAGAGCTCCACTTTGGACATATTGTAGACCTTACCAAATGGGGGGGAGGTACCTTCTTTGAGGTCAATTGTGTGGTTGTACAATCGGTGGGGGGGAAGTTCCTTGGTGCTTCCTTCGGAGAAGATGTCGGCAAATTTATGGTACTCAGGAGGGACTACTTTGCGTAGGATTTGTTCCTCCGTTTTGGGTGTAGTGGGGGTGTCCTCTGTGCAGAGATGCTCTTTGAGGAGGGCTGGGAATATATGGAGTTGGAAAGTGGGGGTGCTGTCCTGTAGGATGTGCATGAAGGGTTCTGGGCCAATAATTTTGATATCCAGGTTGACAGGGCCAAGGGGCTTCTCAGGCGTGTTGCCAGGAGGGGGTGGAGGGGGTGTTTTGAGGCCCAGGGCCAGGCAGAAGGGGCCCTTGTACCAGTTTTGGGGGATGTTGGGGGGAAAGGGAGAGATGGGGCATGGGGTTGGAGTCCAGGGTGGTTTGGAGTCACTTTTGGGGTTTGCAGGGAGCTCCGGTGTGGCCTGGTCCTCTGTGGCATGGAGTTTGAGAGAGATAGCGGCAGCCACGCTGGCATTGGGCCCTGGGAAGGTCATTGTGAGGTCCTCCCAGTTGATATTGGGGTTGATGTTGCGCAGCCAGGGCAGTCCAAGAACAATCAGGGTTGACTCCAGAAGGGAGGTGACCAGGAGGTTCACTGGGAACTGGAGGCCATTTTTGAGGTGGAGAGTGTCACAGAGTGGGAGTGGGTGATGGGGCCAGAGGTGGCGACATTCCTGTCAAAGAGCTGGAGCTCCAGGGGTTTCCCTAGAGGGCTGGGGAGTAGCCGTAACTGTTTGCTGAGTAACATTCCGGTGGCCCCGCTATCAATGAGGGCAGGTAGTGAGTTGGGGAGGCCATCTAATTGGGTGTTGATGACAAAAGATTGGGCGGAGATTAAGTGAAGTTGGTGGGGTGTTGGTGGCAGGAATGCGGGGAGCTCCAAGCCATCTGTACCCGGGGTGAGGCAAAGGGGGATGGGTTTGGGAGGCAGGTGTGAGTTGTCAGCAGGAGCGGAGCATGAGGTTCTGCCAGTCAATCTGGGGGTTGGTTGCATGGAGCCAGGGAAGTCTCAGAATGAGGGGGGCGGCATGGAGCTTGGTTACAAGGAACCGCACCTTCTGCCACTGGCCTTTGGTAAACATGATGGGTATCTGTATGGAGTGGGTGATAGCTCTGGAGGATGTGGTACTGCCGTTGAAGAGTCAGAGTTGGATGGGGATGGGTAGGCGTTGGAGGGGATGAAGGGTTGACAAGGAACTTACTGGTGCCTCCCCATTGCTGTCTTCATTCGCATGCTCCTTGCCTTTCAGCGACTGCTGCAAGTGCCAACCATTAAGATCTTACTGACCGCAATTAACGTGGAACTTACCTTTGGAATGGTCATCGTCCTCGACCTTGCCTCCGTTGCAGGCCTGTGAGTCCTTGGAGTTTGTGGTAACGCCGGCAACTCTGCTCTAGCGCTACTGGCAGCTCCACCCTGCCAACTCAACCCCTCATCCTGGTCCTCCCTTGTCCTCACATCAGCCGCTGCTATGAGATCCTTGGGCAGGTGCTGAAAGAAAAACTGATCGTCAAAAGAGAGTATTGTAAAAAGCTAAAAGATACCTTAACAACATCGCTAAGTCATTTAGTGATACCATTAATACTTACTGTCATTGGTGCTCCATCTTCCTCAACCTCCATTGCTCCCACAGGTACTGCACCCTGACAAAGAAGATGTTAACAAATGAAAAGACTTACAAAATGCTTGTCAAACAGCCTCATCCAGGCTTCTTCCTTGTATTGGGCATATAACGCCCGGCACTCCTCCCCAACCACCTCCTGCTCTGTCCATGTGACCCTGCTCCCTCCTGCCAACTCAAACCAATGAAGGTAAGTCAACAAGATTGACGTTACCGCCAACTGTGGGTTCATAGTGAGGAGCACGCACCTCATCCCAAGCACCTTGGGCACCTTCTCAAGAAAATTCTGGGCAGCCACGAACTGTGCAAAGGTGGTAGAGTAATTAAAGAAAGCTGGAGTCAACATGTTAGAAATGCTGGGATGATGAAGTCCAAGCAGTTGCTGGAATTTATTTATGGTTTTCAGTATGGTGCATGGACCAGGACCCCTGCATGGACCACAATTAACGATCACGGGACTTTGAGGATTTTCCTTTGACTGGGGAGATGATACAACCCACTCAGCACTGGCTGCCTGACACTGACAAGCATGTGACCTTAGCATGTGACCGCTACCAATCGACCACTAATGACACCGACCATTACCGACCATTCCCTTAACAACTGAGCCAACCTTTGACAATCCAGCCTCCTCTCTACAGCCCCCGACCAGCAGCCAACAATCAATTGTAAAACAATTTTCTCTTACTATTTTTCTTTCTCAATCTACTTACAAATTTTATCATATTCCTTACAATTTTCCTATTCAATAGCAACCCCCAATGTGCATTATCACATGTGACCGCTACACTTACTATCTCTTACCAGTTTCCCCTTTTATTTCCTTACACACCTATAAATACTGCACTGTCAGTAGCAAAAGATCATCAAATCATACCAGAGTCTAGTCCCTGTTTCAGACTACACTTAAGATCTCATTCTTGCTCTTGCTTCATTAATGGCTGATTTGGGTTTACCCAGTCCAGTCTCCTTTGTTCCCTGCGCTCAGCTTGACAGTACTGTTGAACTTAGCGCTCGTTGCCTTTGTTACGCGCCATATGGGTGCCCTCACTTTACCTTTGTCAAGCACCATATGGGTGCCCTCGCTTCGCCTTCATTAAGCACCATACAGGTGCCCTTGGTTCACCTTCATTAATGCTAGTGCTTACAGCTAGCAACTCATATATTCCCGTTAACTCTTCCTATATTCCTTAACAACCTTCTGGGTCTTTACAGATCTCTCATCCCGCGACGATTCAGTGGCGACACTAGCAGCTGCACCGTTATCTCTTACCAGTCTCTCACACTTCCTTACTGACTCCAACCTCATAACTCCTTACTGGGTTTCTGGGACTTTGCTTGACTCCTCTCTCACACACACGTAACGCTACTACTTGCTAGCTATCCCTATCTAGCTGGTTTTGTTGGTTTTTTCCTGCATGGCAGCTGTCAGGTCCCGCTGATGACAGGGGCTCAGCTACACTGGCAAGTCCTTACTAGGCGAGCTCGGGAGGCTAAGTACGGGTCCAGGGCTTTGTGGAAGCTCCGGGTACAGCTACGAGTGGTCTGGGGGAAGTCCGGACGCTCTGGGGTACGAGTAGTAATGCATGCAAAGTAGAAAGTGCTCCGGGTAAGGGAGCGCGAGAGCAGGGGGATTGAGTAGGGATGTAACGGGGGGGGAAGTGGGTAGCAAAGGGGGGAGTGGTATGGATCGGGGGTGGGAGTAGGTTCGGGGATGGTAGGAGTAGGTACGGATTGGGCGGGGGCGGGTTGGCAAAGAGACCGGGATGAAGAGAGAAAGAGATACGGACGATAGGTAAGGAAACGGAGAAGAGAAACGGAACGGGGAAACAAGTCACAGAACGGAAACGAGGCACGGAGACGAGAGACAAGATGAGAGAGAGAGAGAGGCAAGAGAATAGATTGAGATTGAGATAGAGACAGAGACAGAGACACGGAAATATGGAGAACTACGGTTAATATCAAGACTACTCGACTCGTATGCTACCCTATGGTTTATGTACTACCCCTCCGCTAAGTCCC
>QGOB01004151.1:9909-35664 GCA_003313055.1 Termitomyces sp. MG145 | reverse complement strand
TGTTTCATGGAAACAGCAGAACTCCGGAAATGCCTCAAGAGTCTGTCATGTTCTATGCAGGAAGGGGATGGCAATTGACTTATTTGTGATGGAACATGGTGGAGGAATGGAAAAATAGGCAATGTTTCAAGGGAATTCAATGGGAAAAGGAATACAATACTATACTTATAGAATTCTCAAGTCACATGAAAAGATGGTCTGTGCACCCAAAAGAACAGTATAAATAGAGTAGAAATAGGTTAGAATCAACAGGCAATTAGTGGATAAAGGCTCGGTGGTTCCCAGGGAGTGAATTGCTTAGGCTGGATTTTGTTGAGAAACCTCTACCTTAGTTTTCAGACTTATAGTCAGGAAACTACTACATAAATTTAAATACAAAAACTTGTCTCTTTAGAATGGTTTAGTGTTATTTACTACCAAGCCCCAGAACTACAGTATTTTGCTTTAGCCAAGTACTACAGCATGCTCAGGTCATGCTTTGCCAAATCACTATGATCAAAGTAACCTGTTGCTCACTGACAGAATGCTGCCAGACAAAGGCCTTTGAGAATGTAATGATCAATTAAGGGTGCCCAGTTTTGTTCTGGGGTGGGAAACCCAAGGATGATAGGGGCAGGATCTATTGTTTGAAATGGTGAAGTCAACAATGAGTACTGGGAAAATATAACATTCACTGTAGAAAATGACAGATTTGAGTTACGTTGCAATCTGGGTACAAGCATCACAGAAGAGCACATGAGTGCTTGCAATGGTAGCAAGTACAGTTGTGGACCCAAGAGACCAGCCTAAGAGAATAATTCCACCTGTGTCTCAATCTTCAGAAATAGGAGGAAGGTCATGTTTTTGAATGAGGTTGTCGATGACGGTTGCAATCTCAGTACTGCATGCTCAAAGTTCAGCATCCTTCTGCTCATCAGTGCCACCATTGACAACGATATTCAGCTCTTGAGATGAATATTCCATAGAACCAGGATAATGATGGTGGTTCAAAGCAACAAAGCAGGAACCATTCCTTGAGGCTGTTACACTATACACTCAATTTCTTTGCAATTATCAACCAGGAGCATGATAGACTGTCACGACCCGCCATCTCCGGACCTCCATACGCTGCCCCAGCCCCGACACACACCTCCCCCACACCCCTTGCGCACCTCTGGGACTGCCAACAACCTCCCAACACTGCACCGGAAACACCCGCGGCCATCTCCGAACAGATCCCCGGCCATCACCAAATCCCGGCATCTCGGCTGACACGTCACCCCAAGGCTTCCCTGTCACCGGACACACCCGGACCCCCGGCATCCCAGCCATCACATAATGTTCCGCAACATTCCTCCCGTGAACCGCTGGCACGTCACAACGCCACCTGCTTCTGTGGCGCCGAGGGGCGCCACCACCGCGCACCGTGACCGCCGACCCACCCGACACAGGACCGCCATAACCCGTGCCAGCACGCCCCGACCACTATCACGACCCCGGGGCTGGGAGCCAGTCCGGGGACTTAGCCAGAGGAATCAGATGCCTTGGTCCTGGCTAGAATCCTACCCGGGACTTAGTGGGAGGGTGGTACATAAACCATAGGGTAGCATACGAGTGAAGTAGTCTTGATATTAACCGTAGTTCTCCATATTTCCGTGTCTCCATCTCCGTCTCTGTCTCTATCTCAATTTCAATCTATTCTCTTGTCTCTCTCTCTCTCATCTCTCGCCTCTCGTCTCTTGTCTCTCGTCTCCCATCTCCGTGCCTCGTTCCGTTCTGTGACTCATTTCTCCCTTCCGTTTCTCTTCTCCGTTTCTTTACCTATTGTCCGCATCTCTTTCTCTCTTCATTCCGGTCTCCTAACCAACCCACCCCGCCCATTCCGTACCTACTCCCCCGTTCCGAACCTACTCCCACCCCGATCCATACCACTCCCTTTCGCTACCCTCCTCCCCCTTTGTTACGCCCCTACCCAACCCCCTGCTCCTGCGCTCCCTTACCCGGAGCACTTTCTACTTCGCGCGCAGCACTACTCGTACCCGGAGCGTCCGGACTTCCCCCGGACCACTCGTAGCTGTACCCGGAGCTTCCGCGAAGCCCCGGACCTGTACTTAGCCTCCCGAGCTCACCTAGTAAGGACTCGCCAGTGTAGCTGAGCCCCCGTCGTTAGCGGGACCTGACATAGACCAGATTGCCTGAGATTCCTGAGCAACCATTAATGTTACTGGCTCTTTGCCAGGTGGTAATGACTTGATGTATGCTTTGATGGGATCTATCAAGGTGACTTGGGCTTTGGTGGCATTGGTAAGTGGAGAGTTGGTACTGAAGGTGTCATTAAGGGCAAAGGAGGGAAGGGCATCATCAAAAACATTGGTAGATTCTTGGTAAGCAGTAATGTTGGGAGGCACAGTTTGTTTAGGCATAATGGCATTTCTGAACTGGTTCTGGATATTGTTAGAGAGAGAGCAGAGTTTGCCGACAGAGACAGTAAGCTTGGTTTGGAGTATCTGGTCAAATACCTGCTTTGACTGTTTGATATTGTAGATGGGAGCCATACTCCAGTAAGCGGCATCAGGTTGTTTGTCTGAAGCTCCAAAGTTTTGGTTGGTTGGAGGCTGATAACAAGACAAAATACTGGAATTTAGCAACAGGGGGCTCAGGGGCTTTGGCAGTACTAGTAGCAGGGGCTGGGGCAGGTTGGTTGTTAGCAGCTGGGGCACTGGAAGAGGCAGCGTCATTAGTGGCTGTGGAAGGAGCTGGTCAGTATTCCTTAGCATGAGAGATCTCAACTCTGTCAAAGACTTCAGCCAAGCATCATAGAGCAAAGAGTTCCTGTTCCAATGCAGCAATACATTCTTCCCTGGATAACATTCCTGGACTAGCAGTATCTAGTTGCAAGACCTTGTGGATAAATGTCTGGGACATGCCTTGGAGCTGCTCTGCATCAAGGTTAGTGTTAGCGCTGAGGCAGCCAGTAAGAAGCTGGTTGGGGTTCAGCCTGTGCCATTGTTCTATGTATAGCCATTTGCTGATGTAGTTTGGGATCATAGCACCAGATGGTAAGATGACTTTTCCTTCATGATTCTGACAGATTTTACCTTGGAGAAGGCGCTTACATTCTCTGCAAACTAGATGCTTCTATACTCCACTGGCTGGTAGCCGCCTTTCATTTAGTCCCTTACCTTTCCTGCAAACAGATTCCTATCCAAACTGATTCTTTTGATATTGACACCAACCATTTAAGGATGTTAGAAGAAACCAACTTACTAGACAATAAAGATACTCCCAACAATCACAAAGAACTAGACAATGAAGATACTCCCAACAATCACAAAGAACTATTGGAACAGCACAGTTGAAGAAGACTAAAAGACACTGTTTACAGAATCTAAATGGTTACCCATCATCCCCACCCACTGTTAAAATTGAAAACATTAATGGCTTTTGATAAGCCCTTCTTTCTATTGTTCCATTTATATCTTCACTTTTACTTACATTCTATCTTTATGCTGCAGACATTCTTCCTACCTATGCTTCTGTTGACTGTTTACCCATTATTGTTAAGCCCTTTATCTTTTCTTGATTTGTCATCACCTTTCCCCCAAGCCTTTTGTTAAGATGCAGTCATTAAGCAACATTGTGGAAGCACCGTGATGATCTACTTAGCATTCTCTTCTTGTGTTTATTTCCTTTGTTCTGTTATTCACTTTGTTTTCCTTTTATTTTTTTGTTCACTTTTCTTGGACCATTATCCTAGCGGTCAAAACAGACTTTATCCAAAAACTTATATAATATAAGACCCCTTAAGTGAGTCAGTTTATGATGTGTATTCAAAACAAGGTTAATAAACAAAAGCATTTTTAAGGGCAGGTGGCAGTAAAGTTGTCAGAAAGGATCTCTGGGTCTCCCAACTTGCCCCAGTACTCCTCTGTCACCCCCACCTCAGACTGCTATGCAATAAAGGCATCACAGTCATCCTGATAGCACAATAGGGCACCCTGCACCCTCACCAGCAAACTGAACCAGGCCCATGCTGCCTGCAAGTCATTTTCTGCTGCTGCCATCTCCCTCCCCATCAACTGACTAATTTTGGCTGTCCTCAACTGGTAGTGCTTCAAATTGCTGCAAGGATCAAATGGGAATGGTACCAGTAGGTCCTTCCCCAGCCATTGGATCTCTTTCTCCTTGACTGTCAGTCAAGGAAGAGTCCTAAACTTTTCCAACTATCAAATATTGTTAGCACTACCAGTCCACTGCTAAGGAAACAAACTTACCAAGCCCCTTGCTTCCCCATCTCCTGGTCCATTGTCCATTTCTACCTCTGGAGTCTCAAGTTCTACTGGCCTATCAGTAATAAAACCAGCCATTAGTTGTGACTTGGACTCAATCAGGCCAGCCACTTACCAGCTACCACTTGGACCCACTACTGGCCCCACCTCCTCTGGCACCTCATCACCCCTCAGACTCCACTCAATGGCCTTTGCCACTGCTGCCCTCTCCTTTGGAGGAGTCACCTCTCAAGCCTCCTCAGACAGGCCTTCCTTGTTTGACTCTACCCAGTGCCATTTAGCTCCTCTACCAGGTGTTGGTATCTCCTTGTCCTTGCTTGATTCCACTACCAATCAACTCTTGGAGCCCTCACTTCTTGCCTGCCCTTTCCCCTTGTCCTTCCCCTCTATGCTAGCACCTCCCTGGCACGTTGGAAGGCCCAATGTGGCCTTTTTCACCTCTATGGCCTTACCAGCCACCTTGAGCTCCCATTGTTCCTCCAAGTACTTCCTAGCAGTCTTGACCAAGGCTGCATCCTCTACCTTCTTCCCTTTGTGGCCCCCATGCAGACCTTGCAAAGCTAAGCATCCCTTACTTGCCTCATTGCAGTGGAAGCAGGGGAACATGCTGGTAGGGTACCAGCAACTCTTGGGATTGTTAATGGCCTAGCAGCCATCACACTATTGGCATCCATTAGTCATTACTCATTAATGAAGGAGAAACTTACTGCTCTGACTTGCTCCCTGAAAGCCACTCTTGCAGCAGGGGCCACCAGCTTTCTCTCCTTCCAACCAACTTACATGCCCATGCCTGCACCTGTATCCAAAATCATTGATAGCAGATGCTTCCTCAACAGTTTCTTCAACTCCTGGTTGTTAAAAGATGCGGGAGGCACAAACTTGGGGCAGAAACTGTTAGCATAACAAAAGACAGTAAGGGAGAAAACAACACCTGCCTTGTCACTCTTGTTGTCACTGTGCACCTCTGCCCTCCCCTTCCCTGTCTTCAGAGTCTGCAAAGACCATTAGCCCTGGTCATATGATACTGCTCAAACCAATGACTTACTAGTTCTTGGCCATCCTCATCCTCAGCTGCCTGTGCCTTGCCCTTCAGTGTCCTCTGTTAATGACTACCATTAGCATATTACTGGCTGTTGTAACAAAACTATTGGACTTACTTTAATTACCATTGATATGACCAGTCAGTGCTAGCTGTCCAATAACAATCAAATCAAGACAACTAACAATGCCAACTGACCCAAGCTTATCTGATCTAATCAGTCTCCATCTAATCAGATTGCAAAATATAATTGGACAAATCATGTGACTCAGACATGTGACCAATATTGAACAACCTTTAACAACACTGACCATTACCAATAATTGTTTTAATGACTGCACCAATCTTGGACAATCCAGCCTCCCCATGGCCCCCATATGGCAACTGACAATCAATCATAACCATGCTACCATTCAATGGCCTACCAATCATTGTTTTTATTTTCTTTCTTTTTCATATTACTTACAATTTACCTATTCAATAGCAGCCTCCGTCATGTGCTATCACATGCAACCACTATGCTTACTATCTCTTACCAGTTTCCCCTTTTGCTACCTTATTTACCTATAAATACTGCCCTGTCAGTAGTTAAACATCATCAAATCGTACCAGAGTCTAGTCCCTGCTTCAGACTACACTTCAGATCTCTTTCTGCTCTCGCTTTGCTACCAGCTGATTTGGGTTTACCCAGTCCAGTTGCCATCTCTCCTTGTCTCTGGGCTTAATGGCATTGTTAAGTAACTCTTGTTTGCCTTCATTAAGTGTCATACAGGTGCCCTAGCTTTGTCTTTATAAGCACCATACAGGTGCCCTTGTCTCACCTTTGACAAATGCTAGCACCTATGGCTAGCAACTTGTATATTTATGTTAACCTCACCTTTATTCCTTAACAACCTTTTGGGTCTTGGATTTCACAGATCTCATTCACTGCTATGAACTGGTAGCAACACTAATGGCCATACCATTGCTTCTCACTGTTTACTCCCACCTCCTTACTGACCTCTGACTTTGCAACTCCTTAACAGGTTTCTGGGACTTTGCTTGACTCCTCTCACACACATGTAATGCTACTAATTGCTAGCTACCCCATCTGGCTGCTCTTGTTGGTTGTTCCCTGCATGGCAGCTAGGCAGCAAAGCAACGTATCACTATCATCACCCTGGTTCCTGTCTCAGCCCTACTTTTTGGAGTCTTGAGAGTTTGTGGTAACACTGGTGACTCCACCTGATGCTACCAGCAGCTCCTCCCCTGACAACTCAATCCCTCCCCATGGTCTTCCCTCTCCCTGTGGCCTGCCAACCCCAAAGGACTCCTAACAGGGTGCTGAAAAGAGAATTGTTCATCAAAAGATAATTCCTCAAATAACTAAAACAAACCCTTAACAATGTCGCTAAGTTGTTAGTGACATTGTTAGTACTTACCATCATCGGAGCGGCCATAACATCCTAACGTTGCCGTTAGCATACCAAAAAGACCGTTAGCAAATGAAACATTTACAAAATGTTTGTCAAGTGTATCTTTTCATCTCAAACTTCAGTTCGAACATCAGATTCTCAGTTCAGACATTAGAGTGATATTATTCGTCAAGATTCAACTGCATAACCTATAATTATGCTGCGTCAAAGTTGAGGTGGGCATGCAGGCTGAAGGTGTAGGAACTGCAGCTGAATGGGGCAGCATGCCAGCAGACATCTTGGTGATAAATCAATTCAAAATCATCTACATTGTCAGTGCTTGCCAGCCAGCTTCGAGCTTGGAATCCATTGTCATTTACAAAGCTCAGAACTGTTGGACCCAAAAACTCAGGCTGAACTCTAGGCCATACCTTGAATCCAAAACAGCTCAGCTCAGCCCTAGCCTTAGAGGGCTTGGCTTGGCTTGTCTCACAGCTTGAGACCCAAGCTTGTAATGCACTAGGCTCTACTTGACTAAGCAGCAACTCCATCCATGGTATGCACAGCTCTCATTGAACGATGCATAGTTCATGCATCTAGCACAGCTCTACATGGTAGGCCGTGGAATGGCTCACCCTTGTGCTTCCGCGGCCCAAGCCCGGCTGCCCAGCTGGCAAAAAGCATGCACTCAAAATCAATTCTCAGGTACAATCCACATATAAATCGAAAATCGTACAATACAAACATAGAAATCGAAAATCAAACAATACATACATATGAACCAAAAATCAAACAATACATTCATGTCCGCAAACCCAAGCAGGTCAAACAATCGCCGGATTCGATTCAGTCCCACGACTTGCCATCCACGTCTCTGGTCCCTAACGCAGTATCTAAATGAGCATACTATCATCCACAAGAATTGGCCATTCGGACGCACCTTGCGATTGTTAATCCTCTGATACTTAACCCTCCTACTAAACCACTCGGAAGCAGTAGACCCCGTCTCAAAGTTCTTCTCCGGCGTCTTCGCAACCGCCTCCGCGATCATCTTGCTATCCTCAACGAGCGCACGCAATACAACTGAATTCCCGGGCCGCGTGAAGAACACGAGTGACCAGCGTTCAAAGGCCGCTTGATTACCCGGGGGTGGTCTGTGGTGTGTGAATGACTTGGATAAATGTGCGGGTGGTCACTTACACGACCCGGTGGAGATTCGAGCGAAGAATTCCACCGCTGAAAAGGGCCATCGCGTCTCCGAGGTTGCAGATTGCGTGTCCTGGGAGGGGCTACTCGAGGCCTGCGTGAGATTGAAACATTTAACTTTGCAAAGGGGTGATTACCTTGACATATTGCCAGCTCTCGGAGTCCGGAACCAGAACTTGCAAACCGCCTAGGCGATTATGAAGAAAAGACTACAAAAACATTAGCTGGAAACGTTTTGAAATGGAGAAAATATGCCATGACTTACGAGAGAGCCAAAATCGGTGTGGCTCCCTATCGCGAGTCTCTCAGGGTCTACTGACGCCTGTCCTACAGGCGGATTTCTGATGACTCTCGCTTCGCACCCACTGTATTCCTCCATCGAATGCTTAGCTAGCAGCGTGCCAGCTGGCAGCCCCAATTTGTCATTCAGCACGTCCAACAAGGTTTGGTTGATCTCGATTGACTTGCGGACGAAGGGCGTGATAGTGGATTGCATGCGCGCATTGACTGTGGAGGGGTAGGCGCGCCGAGCTTGCTTCGGCCATGCTAAGGCATCGTCCTTGGCAATGTTGATGAACTCGACAGTATCTAGACGGCCTGTTGCGTCTACTGCGTTGGCGCCGGCGGCTTTGTATCTAGTGAGCACCGGCTTAGTTCGGCTGTGCTGCGAAGTCATTCATACTCTCACCCAAAAGACATCCCGTTGTCCCCCTGTTCGAATGGCATCTTCTCTTCGAGCGGGAGTTTCATTGTCTCTGCACCCATCTCGAACATACCATCGACTTCCTCGTCAACGCCGTGATTTTTGAGGCTAGTAATGACAGTTAAACAAAACTTCTGAATAGGATGTCACCGGCGTTACTGACTACCAGAATCCCAGCTTCGTGGCTGCTTCCCAAAGCCTATCGATCTCACGAGCATCCCGCGCCGAGATCAATTGATAGCCGATGATGAGCAGCGGGTGGGTAGGGACATCGTCGGGGAAGGGCAAAGTCAATGCTGGCATACTTAGATGAAGGTTGTATTGTGGAGGCGAACAAGAATTTGTTGGTTTTCTCAGCCTTAATAGCTAATACGAGTGAGACATGCATATGGTCATGCGACATGTTTCCGGTTCAAAAGTTCAATGGGTGAGAAGTTGGCAGATCTTTTTTGCGAGCTATAGGGTCACCAGACGCTCTCGAAATAAGATTTCCTCCTTTCGGACAGGAAAAGACTTTCTGTAATGGAGGAGAATGGATGGAAATGCATTGCAACTAACAGCAAGAGTGCCTAGGTTGATGCCGCCACGATCCCATAAGCTCCAGGGAAAAGTGAAGGGATGCGAGAAGACACTGACGGACCGTCAGGAGCACCAGACGCGCCGGTCGGGCAGGATAATTCTCGGTCTGCAGTATATGGAAGCCTTTATCCATGGAATCAAAGATATGATTCCTGATGTAATTACATAAATTGATTTGAGTTATTCACCTACAAGCGACGTGCTTTCACTGCTTCTCGTATCACTGGTTCGAATGCAAACGTCTGCGCGTCTGGCGTTACACCAAATGTCCTCTCCCACAACTGCAGCAACGGCTCAGGTATCTTCCATCCTAGCTCCTCATTACGCAACCAGAGTCTGAGCAGATGACGCCTGGTATGAAAATATCGTAATTCAGCCAACGCCGTTACATTGTGAACTTACGTGTGCTCCCCCTCGTCTCTGAACCCATCTCTTGCGTGGAAAATACTTAGGTTGTTGATATACTGAATATCACCTTTCTGGAAGTTGAGCCCCAACGAGAACTTTTCCGCGAGGAAGTGGAGTGCGTCTAGTGCTTCTGCCTGTGCTTCAGTGATGGGTGGAATTGTCGATGATCGCGGCAGCCCAAGGAAACCTGTGAAGTATCGTCGTGCATACTGAATGATGATTTTATCGTCGATGTAATAGAGAAGGGGACGCAATGTGTACGGATGCTTCTCATTCCATCTGGACAGATCCTTCGTTATCATAACCTCTGCAGACAAGGCTGATGAAAGCGCACTCGTCGACTGCCCACGGCTCCGAAAGAGTCCTAACCAGATCAGGTCTAGTCTCCGCTAGTTCATTATAGACCCTCCAGCTGCTACTGATTCTTGATACGCCGCCTTCAGCAGCAGTCTCCAAGGCAAACAGCGAGATAATATCCGCGCCTTGATCTGTATGGAATACCTGCTTATCAGTCGTGTACGCAGGCCCCCCTATTGCGCCTGGCTGTGTCGATGTTAAATCCTTAATGTGAGAGAGTACACCGCCATTCTTGTCCTGCAGACCGCGAAGGGGACCGACCCAGGATGAGAGGCCAGCACAGATCAATACATTGTCCTCGCGTGAGTACGATCCAACGGGAATCGTGCGGAGAACAAAGAATCCGCGCCCATAGTGAAGTTCGTTCGCGAGCTTCGTCAGTGCGTTCCCAAGAGTTGGCAGCGGGAATGTCTCCTTAGAGATGTACCCAAAAGGTAAATTTAGGTCTGTAAATCACATACACGTATAAGACTTTTACCCAGGAATCGAGATCAACCCACCATGAAAATGATGAACGGCGTCATCAATCTCCTTCAAATCCGCGCTGCTCAGTTCGTACACCCATTGCTTCTCACTTTGCCAATCCTTGCCTTCCCAGACGAGCGGAGAGTCGAGTTTCTTGGGGAATCTCGCTGGCAGTAGTGTGGTGGGAAGTGAGGGATCCTCACGTAGCCGGCGGGCCGTTCGGGCATGCCACTTTTCGCGATTTGGATGGTATTCGACGTCAGGCTGGGACAGCGGGTTCTCTGTAGTAGGTTCGATGGACCCGCTGAAATGATTGAGAACGCCGGGAGCGTTCTGTACTGCAACAGTGGCCATTGTGTATCGGGCGAGACAAGCCTGTGAGATTGGTGGAGATAGATGGAGAATATATTATAATTATAGTGCATTGGGGTTTACGGTCGTAAATCCACCGCACGAAGGACGGCACGGTCACGGATGTTTTTGCCGTGTTCATACATACGGCTTGCATGCGGCCGCGTATCATCAACGGATGAACGTGCGTTCGTCCAGAGGTTTTTCGGCATTACAGATCTCTTGTCACTTCCGGCCTGTCAATCCATCCCTTACTTCACCGGCCTTGGCGTGGAGAAATGTAGAATGAGTCTCTTCAGGCATTCTTTTCTTGTCCTTTACCACGTCCTTTACTACGATGGTCTCCTCACCATCTCTAAAGGAGAGAATTCGGAGTGTGTCCCTAATTTTCGCGTGAGTCGAATGGAAATGTTGTAGCGTGACGACTCACGAAACTTATCTCCAGATGTGGGACAGCTTTGTTTTCGGATGGTATGACTTGAACTCTGACCTCAGTTGACATTCCCATTTCACGTCTTTAGGTTATGCAAATACTGTCATTGGAAGTGGTGCGTACATTTCCTAGACCTTCACGATCACTTTCTGACCCCTGGAGTAGTCAACACCCGTGAGCCTCAGAAAATGCCAGCGCAGTGTCATTGTGAATGATCTTGATTCTCTCATAGTTCTCACACGAATCTACGGGAAACAAGCCCTCGCCGAAAACAACTACAGCACAATTGTGAACAGTACTGGATTTGCTGGAACTGTGGTTGGTATGCTCTTGTTCGGTCAGTCTCAAAACCGACTTGTAATTCGCTTCACACTGAGGCATGTACCAAGGCTTTCTTTCCGATAAGATTGGAAGGAAATTTGGCATGGTTCCAACTTTCCGTGAGATACCCAACATTGGTACTGATCCTCGATGGTCAGATGTCTGCTACGATAATTGTCATCCTGTTCTCAGGCCTCTCAGCGGCGTCCTCTGGTGCAAATGGAAGTGTCAGCGGACTCTTAAGCATGCTTAGTGCAATGCGGTGGGTATCAAAGTTGTCGAGAGTAATCAAGGCAAATTGCCAATTCTCAGATTCTTCCTTGGGATCGGTGTTGGCGCTGAATACCCCTGCGGCTCGGTCGCAGCATCAGAGCAATCGGAAGAGCCGGAAATTAGCTATCATGCACGTCATCGCTGGCTAGGTCTTGCAACGAGTAAGAGGGGTCCTCCATTAATTTTAACTCCAATAACCTCCTTCCAGTTAGTACCCTGGTCTTTGGTTTTGCAATTGCGTCGTTCGTGCCTTGGGTTCTGTATCTGATGTGAGCTCTTGAAACCGTGCTTCAGCTTTATCTTGACAATGCTCAGCTTCGGGCCTAACCATCTCCGAGCGGTATGGCGTCTGTCTCTTGGTTTTGGTGTCGTTCCTGCGCTTGCCGTTTTACTCTGGCGACTCAACATGGACGAACCCGTGCGATACAAGTCGGATTCCATGAAGAACACGCGCATACCTTACAAGCTCGTTTTTCGACGGTATTGGGCATCCTTGATCGCGATCTCAGTTGTTTGGTAAGAGATTTAATGCATATGTTTACCATTTGTGGCTCATGATTTTAGGTTTGTCCTCGATATTATCGTGTAAGTCACAGGAGATCGTCTTTGGCAAATAAGCTGAGACCAACATGCGTCAGATATCCGGTGTGGGCCTTTCTTATCTATGGATTTCGATTTCATCGGTTCTTATTCCAAGCCAGTTCTCGATCTATTCGTCGACAATTCTCAACAAGTAAACCAATAAAATCCCAGCTTCTGCAGCTTCTGTGCTGAATTTCCGATTTTTTTACTTAGTATAACGGGAGGCTCGCAGGACCTTAAGGTCATCTTCGGCTGGAACGTAGTCATCAAGTAAGTGTTTCTTCTACGTTATCCTCAGATGGATTAACGGAAGCCCACTAATTTCTCTTTCCCAGTCTGTTCTATTGCCCAGGTAGGTAATAATGTCATGCCCTGCACACGACGTGACATGATGGATTTGTCATTTTCTGTGGTCTATTAGGAGCTGTAATAGGGTCTCTTGTTGTCGATTATATCGGCCCAAAATGGACACTTGTGACCTTCCTGGGATTAACCTCATCGAAATTAACGTTAATACTTCTCTAGATTATAGGCTTCCTCCTACAGGCACTGGTTGGGTTCCTTATGAGCGGGCTCTATGTACCGTATGTCCCTGTTTTTGACAATGCTTAGAGTTACCAACATAGCGCATCACAATAGATTGACGAGCCATATCGCTGCCTTTTCGGTAGGTTCATTAGTCCCTCAAGTTCCAAGTTGACCTTATATTGTTGGAGACTTTATACGGTCTTTTTCACACATTCGCGGAATTCGGAGCTGGTCTTTGTACTTTCATTCTCGCTGCCAAGGCTTGCCCGACGGCGGTTCGCGGGCAATACTTTGGGGTGGCTGCGGCCTCGGGGAAATTAGGTGCATTCATTGGGATTTGGAGTAAGGTGTAGCCAGCTTTTTCTATCGATTGTTCGCTAATCACCCGATTCGAAGTATTTCCCCCAATCGTAAAAGGTAGGTTGCCTCTTTCCATGTATATACCTTTTAAGCATTGATGAGAGGGTTATAGCTTTCGGCGGTTCCGAGACTGTGAGAGGCAACACAGGCCCGTTCTGGATCGCTAGCGGTGTGTCCATGACAATCACCACCAGAAGGACGAAATACAAGTAGTCATTAGGTCTTTGCATCTTTGGTGCACTTGTGTCACTATTTTTCGTCCACCCGCTGACGCCAGAGGGCATAGTGAGGGAGGATCGTGAAGTAAGTTCGAATCTTAGCATTCTTCTGACTCAATGTAATGTTTTCCATACAGTTTCGCGAGTACCTTACAGCGCACGGGTATGATACAAGCCGTATGGGTTTCCTTCCATCACCACCCAAGGGTGTAGTTTCTGGAGAAGAACTTGAAAAGCGTGACTCTGATGCAGATCGGAAAGAGGTTGAAAAGGTTTAACGTAATAGGTTTACTTTAGGAGTTGAATGTGAAACACAACGTTCGCGCTGGGTTGTATGAATATCTCACTAGTATGTATACTTGCCTCTTTACCTCATTTCCCATAAACCAGCCAAGCACGATCACACGCCGTCACACGCCGCCATCATCATGAGTCGAGGATCGATTACCATCATCAAGAATGCATAAGAGCCTTCTTCATGGTCTGCATCCTTAAGGCAAAGCTCGAGTTATTGGTCTAATTGTTGTTCCAGAGCTAGTAGATTTCTCATGTCAACAACAGGACGTTGCTACAAAGGAATCACGTTCTCGTTCCTGAAGAGACTTCTTTTCTTAACGAAGCTGACGCGGAGAATCGAAGCATGCGTCCTTGACATTCCTGAGAACCTCGCTTTGGTTTCTTTATACTACCATGGCCTCCGCGCCATCTCTCAAAGAGAAGATTCGAAGTGTCTCTCTGATTTTTGCGTGAGTAGTCTCGAAATAGTCTTTCTTTTGGCCTATAGCGAGGTGATGAAATGGTCTCTAGATGTGGGACAGCCTTGTTCTCAGATGGTATACTTTGAGTTATGTTTTTCAGTGAATCAGTCTTATATTACTCTTCGAGGTTATGCCAATACCGTCATCGGAAGTGGTGCGTACGATCGTTAGATTTCCACGTTGTTTCTGACCCATTCTATTGTCGTAGTTAACACCCGTGAGCTCTTCAGATGTTAGAGTTACATTACGGTGAATGACTTTGCTAGTTCTTACTCGAATCTATGGAGAACAAGCGCTCGCAGCACACAATTATAGCACAATAGTGAATAGCACTGGATTCGCGGGAACTGTGGTTGGTATGCTCTCGTTCGGCAAGTGTCAAAGTTGATTTTTGTAGTTTCCTCCCTGCTAAAATCTGCTGCAGGCTTGTTGTCTGATAAGATCGGAAGGAAGTTTGGCATGGTTTTAATTTCGTGTGACTTGTCAGAAATTGGTGTTGATCATTCATTGGTTAGATGTCCGCTGCGACAATTGTTATTCTGTTCTCAGGCCTGTCAGCAGCATCCTCCGGTGCAAATGGAAGTGTCGGTGGACTCCTGAGCATGCTCAGTGCAATGCGGTGAGTTTGTTGATGGATATCGAGGCAGTTCACAAATTTTTAGATTCTTCCTTGGCATCGGCGTTGGCGCTGAATACCCCTGCGGCTCTGTCGCAGCGTCAGAGCAATCGGAAGAACCAGTGATTAGTTATCATGCACGACATCGATGGCTAGGCCTCGCAACGGGTATGTTGTTCCATCACTGTTTCTCAACTCCATAACCGTGCATCCAGTCAGTACCCTTGTCTTTGGTTTCGCAATTGCGTCATTCGTGCCTTGGGTACTGTATCTGATGTAAGCTCTGAGCCGAAAACGCGCTTCAAAATCTTGACAATCCTCAGTTTTGGGCCTAATCATCTTCGAGCGGTATGGCGTTTGTCTCTTGGTTTGGGTGTCGTCCCTGCGCTTGCCGTTTTACTTTGGCGACTCAATATGGACGAACCCATGCGATACAAGTCAGATTCCATGAAAAACACACGTATTCCTTACAAACTCGTGCTTAAACGGTATTGGCGGCCGTTAATGGCGATCTCGGTCGTCTGGTAAAGAAATATAAGCAACGCTGATTCTTTATATTTATCTCAAATTTAAGGTTCGTCCTCGATATTATCGTGTAGGTGGTTATCCCTTCTGCCACTGAGAAAATTTGAATCACATGCGTCACAGATATCCGGTGCGACCCATAATTTATCGCCGAATCGACAATTTACATTCCGAGCCAGTTCTCAATCTATTCGTCAACAATTCTCAACAAGTAAACCAATCAAATACTAATTTTGCAGTTCACCAATTTCTAACTAGCATCACTGGAGGCTCGCAAGATCTTAAGATCGTTTTTGGGTGGAACGTAGTTATCAAGTCAGGGCTTCTTTTACATTTAATTTACATCTGGGATAGAAAGCTGTTGACCTTTTCCCAGTCTGTTCTATTTTCCAGGTATGAGTATAATGCTATGATGCGGCAGGATGACGTACCCTTTCCTTCGTGTCGGCAGGGGCTGTAACAGGGTCTCTCGTTGTTGATTATTTAGGGCCGAAGTGGACACTTGTGCGCCATACTCTGACTGTTCCCTGAATCTCATTGATAATTCCGTCATCTCCTAGACAATAGGCTTTCTCCTACAAGCTTTGATAGGCTTCCTTATCAGCGGGCTGTATGTTCCGTAAGTTCCTACTTGCAGTAATCTTTGGAATCACTCTCGTAACGCATGCTAACAGACTAACACACCACATTGCTGCCTTTTCGGTGAGCTTATGGATATTGATTTAGATATAGCCCAAACTGACGTGCTTGTAGACCTTGTACGGCCTCTTTGACACATTTTCACAATTTGGGGCTGGTCTTTGTACCTTTATTCTTGCTTCTAAGGCTTGTCCGACTGCAGTCCGCGGGCAGTATTTTGGAGTGGCTGCCGCCTCCGGTAAATTAGGCGCATTCATAGGAATTTGGAGTAAGTGACCATAAGCATTCTGATCCAACCATTTGTTAAATACGTGTTCGAAGTGTTTCCCCCGATCGTGAAGGGTAGGACATTCCTTTTGTACCTATACCTCCTTGACGTTGATGGGGAATTGTCTAGCCTTTGGCGGCTCTGAAACTGTTAAAGGAAATACAGGCCCCTTTTGGATTGCAAGTGGTGTGTTCGTGACCGCTGACCGGCAGAAATCTGAACATTAAGGAGACACTAGGGCTTTGCGTCTTTGGTGCACTTGTATCAATGTTTTTTGTTCACCCATTGACTCCCGAGGGCATAGCAAGGGAAGATTGCGAGGTGAGCTTCTCCACCATCAATTATAGTCCATGTTTCCGAATGAAACGGTATTTACAGTTTCGCGAATATCTCGAAGCGCATGGATATGATACAAGTCATATGGGTTTCATTCGCTTGTTACCAGAGGACACGGTTCATCAATACGGAAAAGCAGATTCCAATGTAATTCAAAAGGCGGTTGAAAAGGTTTAGGTCTCTGTTTCCCATGGGTTGACTTGACTCTTGAGCGCACTGGAAGATCCATTGTTAGCTAGTTTCACCACATCTTCGCCCCACTTCCATCCCATCATTATACACTCTGTAGGTACATAGTCTGGCAACAAGGAACGGGAAGTTCATAGAAGATACCGTGAATGGGGACTTTCGAAGTGGTGTCCAAACAGGAACACACGCGTCAGGCGGTCACGAGCCTCGAAGTTGAACTTTTGCCACCATTCACCGAAATGAACGAGAGCTCTTCTCCATGGCCTGCTATTCTCAAGGCAACATTCAAATTTATCAGCCTGATCATCACTCCAAAGCCGGTGAACACTTCATTTCTGCAACATCGATGACACATTTACTGAACCAAAACTTGTTCTTTGAAGGTTTTCAGTTTTCCGGCGTCTGATCCGTCGTCTTCAGTTCCCATATATCGTACAAATAAGCGTTCTAGTCCCCAAGGCTCTGCTTCAACACCAATTAACGGTGTGTTTTGACTTGAATATCGAGTTCTGTTATATCTTCAGCTGTAATGCTTTCAAGATACCGCTTGGTCGTTCTACTTGAATTCTCCAGGAAGTACCTTCCATGGTCCAACCAGCAGTACTCCTAGACATCCCCCTCTTCAACGCTCTCATCAGAAAGACCTTCCAAAGAAATGTTGTTGTATTTGTCACTGTCCCATTGAAGCAAGTTTCATGGCGTCTTCAACTGTTTTTTAATCAATATACTCTCTCAGGAGGCTGCTTTGACAAGCGCATCTCGCCGATCAACGTTTGTGAGTCTACATTGACCCTGTCACCTTCCCCAATCTGAAAAAAGACATGTAAGATGAACACAAATTACCCGTCTTCGTTATCATATAGATCAAAATCGAATTTGCAGGTGAGTACTTAATCTGCTGGTTTTAACCACTCAATAATGGTGGCCATCAACCAAGGATCCGCAGAATAGCCCAACAACATCCCGAAGTGCTCTCAGATTTCGCCAGGACGGAATCACGTCGAATTTGAAGACGTCCACTCGTCATGCGACTGAGAATATTGCTAGTCCCATCCCTTTTGTTGTGACTCGTCTTTCTATCGTAACTTACGATATTTCAATAGCTACCTGTCTGGGGTGGCAGCCTTGCGGATGCGTCTTTCGCGTCTCATAAGCCACTACGGCGGAGTATGCGCATCGGGGCAGGCTTGGTAAGCTCTGGTGGCAATACATCTCTAGTTGTGTCCTGACGTACGCCTTACACAGGTACAAGGTAGTCAAATCCAAATTACAAATGGATTGAACGAGGCATACACGTACGCTCCCGGCTCGAACTCCCAGATCCCCAGCCCAAAGGTAGGCTTCCATCGAATCTGGTGGCTATAGTATCAATTCTTATACCTCCGCATGCACAGAGAATGTATGCCTCAGCCCGTCGATCCCAGGCAAGCTCGCCTTCATTTACCAGCCAAACGAGGTACTTCGAGTTAGATCTTTCTCCTATCATTGAGAGCTCCCCAACTATGACCCCACTTGCGCCTAGTGCTGTCATAAGTGGGGAAGGTGAAGGCATGCTTGCGTATATGTGGACTGGGGATATTTCTCTTGGCAGCTGTTCGAGCCTTGGGGACATGGATCTCTCGGTATGTTTGCTCTAATTCTGTTCGACGTCTTTCGGGTTTGTGGCTTTTCACGTCGTGCTCGCGTAGATGGCTTCTCGTGCATTTGTGTGTTTCATGTTTCCTTTTTGCTTCGGCATGAATATAGAAGGGATGACAACCGAAAAATTCTGTTGTCTGGCTTATATTTATAGATTCCGAGGTGCTAGAACAAATGACTCATAAGATGTTGGCTGTAACAAGCGTCCTTCCTTGCTTACTCTTCTCACTTTGTCTACAGCCGAATCGCACGGGGAGTCCTAAAGAGGTCAATGAAAGTACCCGTTCCGAAACCCGGGATGCGGTTATTATGGCGGGTGATTTGCACCCGAAGACTCGAGTGTCGGGCACGCTTTTCATGTTTCTAGAAGCCTGCTTCTCTTATTGAATTGGTCTGTAGATCTATTGAACAAGAGCCATGAATATCTCGATCTGCCCAGCCACGAGGAACAGATTCCCTCTTCAGTTCCAGCAGTGATCTTGACTGTGCCGACACCGGACCTCTCAAATCAATCTCAAGACGCTACTTTTAGCTCCGGTGTGGTAGTACGACGAAGCAGACAGGTACTTGGCAGAGATTCGGGAGGTCATGGTCCAATTCCACCTCCCATTTTAAAACCCATGGAGTTGGGGTTCACTGGTGCTTTGCCCCATGGTACAGGTGACGGACTGGGTGAGAGCACAATCATTGGGCGCAGTCACATTCAAACTCGGCCCCGTACTCTGGTATCTAAAACAAGGAATGCGCTGTTTCGTCGTAGCGTGCACGGCATTGATAGAGGACGCCGCGCTTGGGATACTTTCTTCGGTTTCTTCTCCAGACGCCGTGCTCTTTCTGTTGGTCTTGATTCTGTTGCTGGCGATATTTCTACCTCTGTGAATTCTGTACGCCGACGAGGCTTGGAACTTTCGTTTTCCTCGACATCGAGCCGATGGTTTGGTAGTCCCCGCCAAGAATCAAAGAATCGTCTTGGCAGATTGTTCCGATAGTGGAAACTCTGATTCAAACTGTTCTAGGGTTTGTTGTAATTTGTTGGAGCTCGATAGACATGTGTACGTGGATGTGATCATAATCATGGGCAAGGGAGTACGCAACCGTATTTGTGAACATGAGCAGGAATTTCCTTTTGTTCTTGACAACGTCTGCGACTTCAGCCACAGTGGAAGGTCCGAAATTCTGACAACATACAATGCTTGGATCATCCTTTGGTCCCTTACCTCCTCAAGCTTTCTAGACATTTGTACCTTCTACTTCTATCCTACAGAACTTCTCTTGGTTTTTTGCTGATGCCCGAGGCACGTGTCTCCTATTCGGAATTGACTTTTTGCGTGATGAACCGTGACGGTTCCTGGAATATCAAGTAAGAGCAGTTAGTCTTAGTCTTTCATTTCTTGGTTGTACCAGTACTCCCTTGATTAAACAATGTAGGATCTCAGTATTGAAAGTGGAAGACAACAGGGGTCATTATGATTATATACATGATCGGAAGTGTCACGTTTTCCAAATGAAAATGAGTACCGTACCACCGTTTCGTTGTCGTCCACTGCGTCGGGTTAGTCGTCTTACTTGCGGATTCCTATTTTATATCCAATGTTCCACTCCCTCCTTGATCATCTACATCTACCATGTCAGCCTCCATCCTTCGCCCGAGTGCCTCTCCCGACCAGATTGCTCCTCGGACGTCGCAATGGAGGCTTGGAAAATGTGTGCGATCTGTGAGCATGGTGGTGGTCCATCACTTGAGGAGTCATACCGGTGTTGGTATTGTCTGTGCTGTCGCATACTTTGATCCGTGAGCCTGAACCAGCTTTTCTATGAATTATAATAATCCTCGTTCAGAGGAAATTGGGGAGTCGATTTGCAGGCGGGGTCCCAATATGGCTATCGCCTTCTTTTCGTTGTGCTTCTGGCTGGTATCTTTGCTGTATTTTTACAGGTAATCAGTTATCGCTTGTACCTTGCCTTGTCCAAAAAAACTTTTTTTCAGGTGCTCGCGAGTAGGCTCGGATGTGTAACTGGTCTCGGTGAGTTTCCTAAAGCATTTGGTTACACCGATACTGACCCATCTAATAGATCTAGCATCACACTGCCGATTACTGTTTCACAGCCGGCCTAAACACACCCTCCTTTACCGCTGGATAGCATTATACCCTCTTTATGTCTTGTCAGAGGTCGGCATTATCGCAACAGATCTGGCAGAGCTTCTCGGGTCAGCAATCGCTCTATGCATGCTCTTTCCTCAGCTCCAGCTCTGGCATGGTGTGCTCATCACGGCGTTCGACGTCTTCATTCTCCTATTGTTTGGGGACCCTCTCCGCGGACGGCCTGTTCGTATGTTCGAGTTCATAATTGCAGGACTGGTGCGTTCACCTTTTCAGATGGTTAGTTCATGACAGTAAATTTTCTCTGCTTCCCAAAACAGGTTCTTGCAGTCCTGATATGTATCGTTATCATCATCTCCAGGACTGATGTCGATTGGGGAAAAGCGTTTGAAGGATACCTGCCTTCAAAATACATCTTCTCATCTGGTGCTCTTTATACTTGTACGTCATCGAAATTGATTGTGGACTCAGCTTCCTCATGGTCCATCACAGCGGTCGGTATTCTTGGCGCGACTGTCATGCCGCACAGTCTATTCTTGGGTTCTGCACTAGCAACGCAAGACCGAGTCACCCCCGCTCCGCAGTACCGTGGCAGCCTCCTACGAAAGGACTCCGACGACTCACAAATCTCATACACGTCAACCACCAGCGTCCCAATTCCCGAAGCCCAATCGCTTTTCTCCCGTATAGTGTCTTATCTTCGAGAGACTCTGTTCTCCCTATTTCGTGCACCCCTTGCGAGTGACTACACTATCAAAGCTGCACGTCACGCCGACTGGGAAAACAGATCGTACGCGTTTGTGCAATCACATATCTATCACGGGATCGCGGATGTGGTGATAAGCTTGTTTGGGTTTGCTGTTCTGATCAATTCCCTGTGAGTGTTTTTGTACGCTATCGTATGTGATTTAGTTCTGATAGAGTGATAGTATCTTGATCTTGGCAAGCGCGGTGTTCTTCTACAATGACACTGAACACGGGGATGGGGCCCCTGCAAGCCTTTTCGACGCTTATGATCTCATTCGGGATCTGGTGGGGAAAGGTAGCATACTCTCCTCCTTTAGACAACGACTGTACCCATTAATTTTTGTCTAGGTGCAGCGACATTGTTCGCCATTGCTCTCCTTGCAGCTGGACAGGTACTTCTCGTTCATTTAACTCCTTTTCTCTCATTCTAAACATCTAACAGAGTTCCTCAATAATCTGCACAGTAGCGGGACAAGCCGTCTCGGAAGGCTTCCTCCGATGGCGAACTTCAGTAAGGCTCTCCGTCGATGTCATGACTCATCGGAGCTCATCAGATAACATAGCCCGCCATACGCAGAATCATTACCCGCCTCATCGCCATCATACCATCCATGGTCGTAGCTATCGCCGTCGGACGACCAGGCATCGACGCTCTCCTCGTCATTTCCCAAGTAGTGCTTTCCATTGTACTGCCATTCATCATCGTTCCGCTCATCTACTGCACCTCATCAAAATCAATCATGAGTGTGCACAAAATCCGAGATGCTCCACTTTCTTCTGAAACTGCGCTGCGGATTATGACTCCACAACAGCTTGAAGATGATACGGATCTAGAGATTAATATGGACGAGACGGTTGATTTTAGTAGTGGACGGATTGCCACTGGTATTGGTGGTATGATCTGTCTTATCGTCGCGGCAGCGAATGTCTATGTAATTATCAGTCTTGCGCGAGGAAGCCAAAGCTAGGGTGATGGAGGCCGGGAAATCTGTAAGATAGATGTTATTACAATGATTGTATAAAACGTTAGATATTGCATGTATCATCATTATTCTCGCTTCGGACTGGAAGAAGGAACTATTCATTGACTTCTTCACCGCTTCGTTAGGTTATGAGGTCATGACATCAACTTCTGCTGTTTAATATCATTTGTAATCGATGTCGGTCAGACTGGCTCTGTATTCCTCGACGCATTGCATCCACATTGTTAGTACTTCTTGCCTCGGTGATCTCAAGAAGTCTTGTACACATGTACAATGTGCGGCGTATATCTCCGATTCGGAACCTTATTCTTCTTTTTGCTCGTATTCACTACCTTGATTCTTTTATCCTTGTCCAACTCCAGACTGAGAATCTCAGAACTTGTCCCAGACGTTGATAATTTCCTCCAAATCGTCGTCATTGCCAGTGGTCCTAGTGTGTAGCTTGGTGAATGATGTAAAAAGATCTGGCCGCCGCATAACATGATCTAGACTAATGTTAGGACTTCTCGAGGTTCGTTAAGCGCCCAGACAACGTGTTATTTGCTATATATCCCTATTTCCACTGGCCGCAAGTTTTTTTCGCTACCTTCTCATAGCTTGGTGCCATGCCACGGACTCGAGGAGGCAATCGTCAACCAGGCCCTGCTCATCAAATTCGTGGTTCTCGTACCTATCCACAGAATTCGAGTGTAGGTGTCCTTTGACCTACTTCCATGTTCACTGTCAGAGAATTATTATCTGTTTCTAGGCTGCATTGAGGGAATTCTTTCAGGACCGTAGTGGGTTCTCCTATAATCCTTCCAATCCCGCGTGGAAGGAGTTTCATCGTTTAGCTCGGTACCTTCATTGGGATAACGAAAAGAAAGCTGAGGAGAGAAACGCTTTCAAGGATGTGTTGGTAATAACCTTCAACCGTACTTATGGTACGGATGAGAACAGCTTGGATTCGTGGATAGGCTTGTGTCATATCCTTCGTATTACACCTGTGCCAGAAGGGCTGGAGGCATGCCGAGAGGTGGGTTATCTTTGGCTGTTGCGACAGGTCATACTGAACATCAATGCCAAAAGGCTGTTCGAGCGGCATATGTCAACCTTGTTGACCTGGTTGACTATCCTAAAACTGGGAAACCAATTCGCCTCTTCGCCTCGGAGGTCGAATTGAGCGAATATACCCAAGACAGCGGAAAATTCTTTCCCAAGGAGAATGCTTATGCGGGTGGTTTACTCAAATACCTGTTACGCCATATCTTGAATCCAAGGAGCGAGCTTCATGCTCGGGGAGCTACCAGACTGAAGCGTCGCCGACGTTGATCTTCTGATTCAGCATACTTAGTATGACATACCTCTAAAGCACCCCGGATCCGTATTTTGTGGCTTCATTCAGCTTACGCCACTGTTATTCCTTCTGTATGTTCCCAATCTTTCTATGACGGCATTGCGCCCACGGTTCTTATACCTGGTCGACTTACCACTGATCTTGATTCTTGGCGTAACAATCGTATTGTAACGTATCATTTTTGCGATCGAAGTCTGGAGGAATTTACCGTTCTTGTCACGGTGAAGTAACACGAAAGTAAAAGAGAGGGTTCACGATAAGAAAACGAGACATTTGCGTGATCGACATTGATGTACTTTAGTTTATACCAACTTAACGATCAAATTTCACTACTGAAATGCTATTCAATAATGACATCACCACCTTTTTTCCTCCCCTTTCTTCTCTTTTCTAACTGCTTAAGGTCACAATCCAGAATCTGCACGATCTCATTAGTATCCTCTTCAATCCTCAACAGGAGAGAGGCGGCGCCCGACTCGGAGATGTACATCATTGTTCAACGAAGATCAGCTGGAAGGTCAAACGAAGGATAAGACGAAATTCTTTTTGACGTGTGAAAAAAGGCGGAAATCTTGGAAACGACTCGCTATTTTGACAAGACATTTGGTTCTGGCCTTGTTCTCACTTGGGCAGACAATTCTCACAAATTATTTGCTCTCCTGCTTTCTCAGGAAGCCTAGCCTCGTGCACGCGCCGCCTGGAAGTTCTGAAACAGAATAGACACTCGTGGAACCGCAGACACGGCAAAGCAATCTTTGAGATGACGAATGTACTACTTCGATTGGAGCTGTCAATCATTCTCATGCTGTGTCTTTGACAAATATGCTCAAATCTTGATTCTTCTATTCTTGACCTCATGGTATATATTGTTAGAGTCTTTACGTCCACTGCTTCCCCACCGTCCTTCTTCCTCTCATAGCTTCACGCTATGCCACGAAGAAGGGGCTATCATGATGGAGGTGCCTCTGTTCAGCCATCTCAACCCGATTCAAACGTTAGGATATTGCTGCTTTCTCATGCTGGATGCTTGAGCTTGACTGATAAGATCTTAGTTTGCGCCGTTGGAAAAAGATATTTTCGAGATCATGATGGATTCTTGTATAATCCTTCTAATCCTGCATGGGAGGAGTTCCACCGTTTAGCCCGCTACCTCCGCTGGAACAAAAAAGAGAGGGCGGAAAAGCAAGAAGACTTCAAGGATGTGCTTGTACAAACTTTCAACTACATATATGGCGCGGATGAAGATAGCTTTGAGTCATGGACATCCCTGTGTCATGTCCTCCAGATTACGCCTGCTTCAGAAGATCTGAATGCCTGTCGAAAGGTATGTCCTCCTGGCAGCGCAATAAGTTCACATTGAATTTTGAAATTTAATAGGCTGTCAAAGCGGTATATGTCAACCTCGTTGACTTGGTTGACTATCCAAATACTGGGGACCCAGTCAAGTTCTTCACTACGGAGGCCAAACTTGGTGAATATACTCGAGAGACCAAGAAATTCTTTCCTAAGGAGAGCGCTTATGCGGGTGGTTTACTCAAACATCTTCTCCGTCGTGTCAAATCAAGTGGAATTGTCAATACTCGACAGGGAATTGGTTATAGGAGTCGGTCTAAGCGTTACCGACGCTGATTTAAAGCAGGATACTCATGCAAAAATAGCTTCAAAACATTGACATTTAGTGATTTCATACCTGTTGTTGACTTAGTATATCTCCTTATGACGCACCGTATCGTAGCGTATCGAGTTCAGAATTGAGTTTCATTCCCAATTTCTTATTGTTACAATGAAAAAGGACATGAATGACAAAGAGAACTACAGGATTTATAACAGTCCCCGTGTTTCCCAACATGAAGTAAACCCGACCCATCGGGTTGGTGAATACCCCTCTGTTCTGGATATGTGTTGCATCATGACTAGATATTACGCAATGGAGATTCGGAATGAAATATATACGAGCTACGTCCTGTGCCTTCGGCACAGGTACGTAGCTTGTTGGGGGCTCGCCCCCAAACCCCGACTGCATCCCGGCCCCAACCTCGCAAGCTCGGTTAGGGCCTTGTGTTCAAAACTCAATGCCTAATTCCAGCCCCAACCTCACAAGCTCGGTTAGGGCCTTGTGTTCAAAATTCAAGG
>QGOB01004148.1:0-12866 GCA_003313055.1 Termitomyces sp. MG145 | reverse complement strand
GATTCATCCGACCCTCGAACTCCACCGCCGGAGCACCCGTGCTATTTGCAAAGAAGAAGGACGGCTCCCTCCGGCTCTGTGTCGACTACCGGGGACTCAACAAAGTCACCAAAAAGAACCGGTACCCCCTCCCCCTCATTGGTGACCTCATTGACCGTCTCCGCCATGCCAAGATCTACACCAAAATAGACCTCCAGTCGGGTTACAACAACGTGCGCATAGCCCCGGGACATGAATGGAAGACCGCCTTCCACACCCGCTACGGACTCTTCGAGTACCTTGTCATGCCCTTCGGAATGACCAACTCCCCCGCCACCTTCCAATACTTCATGAACGACATCTTCCACAACATGAGCGATGTCTTTGTGATCGTGTACCTCAACGATATCCTCATCTATTCTGATTCCCTCGACGACCACCGGGAGCACATGCGCCAGGTCCTGGAACGCCTCCGGAGATACCACCTCCATGCCAAACCAGAGAAGTGCGCCTTCCACGTCACGGAGGTTAAATATCTGGGTGTGATAGTCTCCCCGGACGGAGTGCGCATGGACCCGGTCAAGATCCAGGCTATCTTCGACTGGCCGCCCCCCTGGAATGTCAAAGAGGTACAATCCTTCCTGGGTTTCGCCAACTTCTACCGCCGGTTCATCGATAATTACTCCGGCATCACGAAACCTCTCAACTGGCTCACCCAGAAGGACACTCCGTGGAATTGGGATAGTAAGTGCCAGAGCGTGTTCAAACTCCTCAAATCCATCTTCACCTCCACCCCGATCCTCCGGCACTACGACCCCTCCCTCCCTATCGTCCTAGAGTGCAACGCCTCCGACTACGCCATTGCCAGCATCCTCTCGCAGATGGACCCCGGTAGTAGCAAGCTCTGCCCCGTCGCCTTCTACACACGCTCAATGATCCCGGCGGAGCTCAACTATGACATCTACGACAAGGAGCTGCTCGCCATAGTCGAGGCCTTCAAACAATGGCGGGCCTACCTCGAAGGGGCGCCCCACCGCATTCAAATTTACTCCGACCATAACAACCTCCAGTACTTCACAACCACAAAACAACTTAGCCGCCGCCAAGCCTGCTGGTCAGAAACCCTCTCGGAGTACGACTTCACCATCCACTACCGCCCGGGTTGCCTCGGAGCCAAACCCGACGCTCTCACCCGACGCCCGGACGTCTACCCAAAAAAGTCATTCGAGGCAGAGCAAAACTCCTTCAACCACTGGGTTGTCATCCCCCCGGAGCACCTCCACGCCGTGCTGATCATGAACAAAGAAGGGATCCTACACCAAATCCGCAACGTACCTCCGGACCACTTCTTCACTCAGCACGATCCCTGGAACGCCCTGGAAGGAGCCCCGCCTACCCCATCACCCTTCACCCTATCCCCTGACAACTCCCTCCTCCTCTGGGACGGTTGCATCTATGCCCCGGACCACAAAAAAATACGCCTCGACATCCTCCGACAACACCACGACCACAAGCTGCGGGGACACCCGGGAATCTGTAAGACTGTCCAGCTCATCTCCTGGACTTACTTTTGGCCTGGACTCAAGCGAGACATCACCCGGTACATCCGGGCCTGCAAATCCTGCCTCCAGGCCAAGGTCCCCCATCACTGCCCCTATGGCCTCCTCAATCCCCTCCCTGTTGGCTGCCACCCCTGGTCGTTGATCTCCCTGGACCACATTGTCGAACTCCCCGACTCCAACAGCTTCAATGCCATCCTTGTGGTGGTTTGCCACCTTACAAAACAAGCCCTCTTCATCGCGTGCCACACCACTGACAATGCCTCAGAATTTGCCTGGATCTTCCTCGAGCATGTGTTCTCCAAGCACAGACTCCCCAATGACATCATCTCCGACCGCAGTCCCCTATTTGTCTCCCAATTCTGGCAGTCTCTGTGCCAGGCCTTGGAAGTAAAAACTGATCTATCCACCGCCTACCATCTGGAGACTGATGGACAGACCAAACGCGTGAATCAGACCTTGGAGCAATACCTCCACCTCTACATCAACTATCAACAGGACGACTGGCGGCATGACCTGCCCCTGGCTGAGTTCACCTACAACAACACACCCCACTCCGCCACCGGAGTCTCCCCTTTCTATGCCAACAAGGGCTACCACCCCCGGCTCACCCTCTCCCTCGACGATATCCCCTTGCACGTTGCCCACAAAGTTGTGCAAGACCTCCGGTCCCTTCATGAGTTCCTCTGGGAAGAAATTGACACCACCAGCAAAGCCTACACCAAGCATGCCGACTCCCGCCGCGAACCCACTCCTGACTGGCCCCCCAGAACTCTCATATGGCTTGACTAGCACAACATCAAAACCCGCCGACCCTCCCCAAAGTTTGATCAGAAGGGTTTTGGACTCTTCAAGGTCCTCCAGAAGATTTTGACACACGCCTACAAGCTCAACCTACCCCCGGCCCTCAAGGGACTCCACCCAGTGTTCCATGTCCGCCTCCTCAAAAAATATGCCCTGGATCCTTTCCCCGGCCAGTGACCCAAACGACCCCCACCGATCAAACTTGAAGGTGATGCCCAATACAAAGTCAACCAAATCCTCGATTCCCAGCAAGTCCGCAGCCGAACCCTTTACCTTGTGCATTGGAAAGGTTATGGCCCCGAGGACAACACTTGGGAACCCTGCAAAAACCTCTCAATTAGGTGAAGATGAGAGAGAGTGGGAGAAAGTGCTCTCTCTAATGGAATATTTGAGTGATGCAGCACTCAAATGTGGTACCTGCAACATGTGCTACATGTCAACAGGATGCAAGAATACTGGACATTTGAGGATGTTGTCCTTGGATTGTACAATCAATTTGTACAGCCTTCCACAATGCAGGATGCAAAAGATGCATTCCACAAAACACTGTATATGGTGGTGGAAGGAGTGCAGAGCTTCTATGATGCTCTGCTGGATGAGGCCCAGAATATGGCCATATTCCCTGATGAGTTCACTATCCAGGAGCAGTTCTTGAAGGAAATTCCCCATGAGATGCTGCTAGCCCTCATCATAGATGGAGGCCTAGCACCAGAAATGAACACCATCAAGGAGTTTGTGGCCAAGGCTTGGGCCTATGAAAGCAGTGTGAAGATGGCAGCATACTACTTAGGGCACAACTGAAATTTGTCTTTGCACAGTGGACCAGTGGTCCACAAATGTGCCAATAAAGCAGTATAGAAGGAAGTGGCATGAGGTGTACTACTGCCCCTCAAGCCACAAGCTACTGCATCTGCAGTAGCTGGAGTACAATGTAGTACTTTGCACAACTGTACTGGGTTGAAGCCCACTCTTGTAAAAGGAGGGATAGCAGGTCAGCCACCCAAGGATAGCACAACTAATCCAGCATGCCTTAACTGTGGCAAGCTGGGTCATTATGTCTGTGAGTGCAGTGAGCCTTGTAAGGAGGCTCTGCAGGTCCATCTGCAAGCAGAAAATACAGCCATGCTGTTGGATGAGGGCAAGCAGTAGGAGTTAGTAGAAGATTCTGCATTGGGCTCTGATTCCAAGGCTCAAGGAGGCTCTGCATTCCAGGTCCTCCCAAGAGGAAGAGTATGTTGACTTCAAGATTTACAATAATGAGTACTATACTCATGATAGTGGTAGTGACAGTGAGGGATTATTTGCCCTCACTGACTTTGATGATGGTGATATGACTCTCTGTCTAAAGTCATAAGTCCTGGTTAAAACAAACCATACTATGTGCTGAAAACTGTAGGCATAACAGGCAGACAACTCCCCAGAAACCTGAAAACATATGAACTATCAAATACTCTAGAAGACAGAAGGAAAAGGGCTGGCTCAGGAAAAGTCTGGACATTGGACTACAAGGAAATATGAATTCTAGGAAGGAAGGCATTGGATGAATTTGTTCCAAGCATGTTCCAAACAGCTGGGACAGGTACATTCATAGCCTTCCTTGAACATGAATGTTTTTCCTGGAAGTGAAAGAACTCTGGAATATGGTGACTCTAGGACTTGCCAGGCAAGGCTCAGAAACATCAGAACTCATGAAATATGAAGGGGAAGGGTTGAAGGGACAGAATACCAGGTCCTAGGTGGTAGCAGACAGTAGTAGGACTGGTGTTATGTTCATTTTCCCAGAATATGAATGTTTCATGGAAATATCAAAAACTCTGGAAATACTTGCTCCTGTTGCTAAGAAGGTCAAGCCTGTGCTTCTGACAGAACTTGTAGGTTGCTTGTTCATTGGTGTTGGAACCCATTGCTAAGTTTCTGCAACTTGGATTGACTTTTGTCTACCCATTCCTTTATTCCTGCCAGCAGCTTAATTCTTTTCCTAGCTTTGTACAGTATGGCACCACTCTAAAGACTGCCACACACTCATGCCATACTGATCCATTCAATTCTGCCACCACATATTTCCCTCCTTTTGTCCTTCTCAATACCACCATAGGCCCTAGATAGTATACACACATTTTACTGCTCAGGGACTTAGCAGTTTGTGTGTTCCTGACTAGTATCAGTCTGTGTGGCTAGAACATATAGTTCTTTATTGACACTTCATGCTCCCTGGCATATTTCTCTGCCCATGCCAACTTCTCCTTGCTAACTCTAGTCCTTATCTCCTCCACATGTTGACTATGCTTAGCCAATGCCCATGCATTCAGACCTATCAACTCCTCTATTAAGATTGGTCCTCCTGGCCACTCAATCAACCATGTTCCCTCAACCAGGTCCAAAGGTAATATGGGATGGGCCCCTGTTACCATGAACAATGGTGAGCATACAAACCACTTCCTTATGGTAATCCTGTCAGACCACATGACAGGATAGAAGAACCAGTACCACTTGGATTGGTCTTCACCACATGCCTTCTACAATGCCTGTTGCACATCCCAGTGTGGCCATTCAATCCTACCATTGACATATGAGTTATATGGTGCAATGGGTGATTCTCTTGATCCCATATTTCTTTTCCAGCCATTCTATCCCTTTCTTGAACTGCCTTGCACTATCTGTGATGATATTGTGTATACAGCCTCAGCAACACATAACTTCTTCAAACAGCCATTGTCCAATCAGCTTGTGATTGTCCCATCTCAAAGGTTGCCCTTCCATCCAAGATGTCAATGCTTACTGTCCATGCACAATGTACTTACAACTGTTTGATGTGGAAGTCATGTGCATGGTGTTGATATGACTGGTCTCAAAGATGGATAGAGTGTAACTCATAGTGGGTTCCCTTATCAACACTGTTTTCTGTCTGACCTGACATAGGTGGCAAGTATCAACATACCACTTAGCATCTGCCTCCATCTTTGACCACCAGAACCTATCTTCCAACAATGCCTTGGTAACAAATGCTCCACAATGCACTAGCACATCATATGCTGCCCTTAGCACAAACATTCTCCTATCTTTTTCTACTACTAAGGTATGCTTCTCTTGTTCACTCCTACAATACAGTCTACCTTTGAGATTAAAGAAGAACTGCCCATGCAAAATTCAGGAATACCTCCTATCTCCATCTTAGCAAGTTCTTTGGCTGTTGTCCCAGATTTCTTAACCATTCCCTGACCACCTTTAGCATGGCATCCAAACTCCTTGCTTTTGGGCTCCTATGATCATCATCATATTCTTCCTTGTTAGGTGCCTTTTTCTCCTCTGGCAGAAGCAGTGTGGCCAAAGCTAGCACTGTTACTGGGTGTAACTTAGTAACAGCTTAATTTGTCAATGCCTACCTTAGCCTGGCCTGGCCTGGTCACCTCCTCATATGCCCTTCCTACTTCCTCCTTAACATCTTCCACCCTTTCTGCACTGATCTGAGTACTCAAACACCATTTTATCTGGTTCTTCAAGTAGGTCTTGGTCAACTGCCCTCATGCTCCTGAAGACATCACCACTGTACTTGGGCCTTCTAGACAATCCATCCATACTGAAGGTCCTTCCAAGGACATGTTGCAAAGTGAAGGTGATACATCAATACCTCCTTAATCTACCTCATAATAGTAGCATTTGGATCAATACCAGGGTTGAAGCACTTCCTTGAGGTACTTGGCATCTGTTTCCACTATCAACTTTCTACACCCTAACAGCCAATGCTTATTTACTAACAATGCCCTCATCAACCCATACAACTACTACTTTGGCTGTAAAAATTGGGCTTCTCCACTGCCATCCATGTTGTGTCCACTGCTAACATTACTGTCCCATCTGATTCATAGTCAATAGACTTTAGTGCCATGCTGTCTGCCAACCTTCTCTTCATCTCCTTCATTGCCTCTCTTTGTTCCTCTCCCCAGACAAAGAGTAACTTCACTTTGGTTAGGTTGTTGATGGGTGCAGCAATCTTAGCATAGTCTTTGATGAAGATGAAGAATGTCCCACAAGTACCCAAGAATTGATGTACCTTAGATACATTCTTGCAGTCTCTCTAAACCATGATTGCTGCATACCTCATAGTCTCAGGACCTCTCCCTTTATAAGTACACAGTTGCACAGAAATCTCTGCTGCACATAGTACTGATTTGGTCCCTAAAAAGGTTCCTCCAGCATACTTGATGTGTTGCAAGATTATGTTGACATTCACCATATGCTCCCATACAAAGCAATGTATTCCACAATTTTCGGGAATAGTCTCATACCCTCCTCCTTCAAATTCATAGTGCATGGCTAGTTCTCCTATTGGAACATCATCAATATAAGGCCTAGTCACTTCTAGGATTTCCTCCTGAAGAATATATATCACATCATCATAGAAGATAGGGACTGAGTTAGTCCATCCCATAGGCAATGTTACCAACTGCAGCACTCCAAAGAGGGTCTGGAATGTGGTATAGTCCCTTGACTTTGGATCCAATGTCCTCTTATCATACCCTACATACAAATCACACATCCTTCTACAAGGTCTTCCTACAAAATAATTGGCCAACTCTTCCATTGCTGGAGGCCAAGCTAGAGTGAGTGATTGTCACTTTGTTTAGTGGTTCTAGACTTTGTATAATCCTCAGACTTTTCCTACCCTTCTTCAGCAACTGCAAACCACTATGAGCAGTAGGATGAGTTGGACCTCTCATATACCTCAAAATCCATCTTCCTCTTTATCTCCTTACACAAGTCATCATATAATCCTTGACCAATGGGTCTGTTCTTTAGTACTCATGGCTGGTGTGGCACTACAGGCATCACAGCTAGTGGAAAATATTTTTCCTTGTACTTCCTCCTCTGCCCATCACTCCAGGAAAAGGCTTGGTCATGTAGCATCATGAGATGATGTTCCTCACTATCATCTGCAATGCAGGTAAGTAGCTTGGAGTAGGTCCTTAATGTTCACCAAGTCCTCCTCAGGTGGGTCTTCTGCCACTGGCACTGCCTATTGCTGGACTGACATCTGTGCAGTTACCCTATTCCTTCCCCAAGTACTCCCGCTTAATGTTTTATCCAACTCCTCCTTGACACCACTGTTACTACTATAGCAGCTGGTTCCATGCTCAAACTATAGAATGACTCTGCAGTTTGATTTGTGCTCAATTCTGCCTCATTTCCAGGCAAGATGTTAGGAGGATATTGAGGTACTATATCCCTGTTCTTAAGTTGTACTCTCCCATGCACCAATATCAACTTCCCCTCTGCTACCTGCTTCTTCAACTGAGGACAACTCCACTGACAATGCCCTTGCTTCTAGCAGTGGAAACACCTACTTGCCCCTTGTCCTATATTATTGTAAGAAGACTGAAGGACAGGCAAGATACTGCTCTTAGCATTGGCAAATGCCTATTACATGGTTCTGACCTCCTGCTGAATAGCCTGTGTTTAGCTTTTTAACTCTTTTCCCATGGAAAAGACTGAATCTTGGAGGTTGGCTATCAAAACCCATCCACTCTATCTTAGTCCATGCATCAACATAGTCTAACATCCTCTCCTTCCTCTCTTTTGCATCTCCATCACCTGCCATGACAAATATGTTTTCAATCCAGCACACAAATTGTCATACCTCTGCAGGTTATGTATAATTGAACCTGGGTGCATCACAACTGGTGGCTAATGGTAGCCTCTGTCCTCTATTTTGATTGTCCCCCATATTTATATTTATTTTTCCAATATTTTCTCTTTTCTGTGTCTTCACAACTCTATTATTCTTGCTCAACATTAACTCTGGGTTGTCAAACACATTGTGCTCAACAGCCTCTTTCTTTCTTCTGAATCTGTCAATAGACCTGCTTGGTGACACTGCCATTGCTCTCCTTGGTTGTGTAACCTTGGATTGTGATAGCCACAATCCTGGCAGTGCAAAACTAATCTCACTTTTGACTAGTGGTCCTCAAAGATGAAGGCCAAACATACACAGTGATTAAGTGTTGTTCAATGTGCTGAAACTCCTTGCAGTACAAAACTAATCTTGCTTTTGACAATTAGTCCTCAAAGATGAGGGCTAAACATACATGGTGATTAAGTGTTGTTCAATGTGCTAAAACCCCTTGTGGTGGGCTTCAGATGAAGTGCTCAGCAATATATAGAACAGCCAAGACACAAGGTTTGGGGCTTCCAACACAATGAACTAACTAGCACATGTAGTTTTTAGTAATATTTTGAGTTGATGTGTGTTTAGTCTAATGACTCTTAACTGAGGTATCAATAAGCTTGGCCTAAAGTCTTCGCACTCTGGGGAGCCAGACTGCACTTTATCTAACTGGTCTTTCCTCCTCCTAATCTTCTTCCTTCAATACTCCTCTCTTTGTGCACAGATCACCCGCCCAAGCATTTATTTATGAATGATACAGGGCAGTTTTACTTTTGTTTCTTTGTTGGGCATCACTCAGATCATATTTCAGATGACCCCATTGTTTTTATTCAATCCCTTGGCCATCAGTTTGCTTTGCTTGTGAACTTTTCCTTTCTCCCTCCCTTATCCTTCTTTCTCCTTATCCACCACTGTTTTTTATTCCTTCTTCCTCTTCTCCCTCAAGTTCTCACATGCTTTTTCTTATTTGACTTTGATTATTTGGACTCCAATCCCAATTCTCATGGCACCACCTCAATTGTTCAACACTTTATTCAGCTCATCCAGCAACCCCTTTCCCTCCAGCTATGTCATCATGTAATACCCTCTGCTGACTTCCTTGTCCCACTCCCTTAATCTGCTTCTGCTTACTTCAGTCATTGTTGATGTTGCTCAGCAAGTTTTTGAGTTGTAACAGTTATTTTCTGCATGTTCCTTACTTTACTGTGGCTTTTCATCTAACTCATATCTTACTCAGTCCTCTTTGTACTCAATTAATTCCTGTCATTCCTCATGTCCCAGAGAAATGGAGACCTCCTGCTCCAGCAGGAACACATGGCAGACTACTTGTAGCAGCACAATGCACAATATTTCAATGCTTTTTCTTCTTTTTTTTTTTTGAGGTAAAGAATTTTTTTTTCTCTTGATTTTTTCTGAGATATAGCAAGAAAATTGAGTCATGTTTCAAGGCTTATTCTTGAGAACAAAAAAGATGTTTACCCCTATTTCATTCCTTTGTGAACACTTATCACATTTCTTTTGAATTTTTCTTTGGTAAAATTCTTTGTTTCTTCCTGAAAGAATCTTTTAGTAAGACTTATAGTTTTTCTCAAGAAATACATATTAGAGAATATTTATCTATTTTTTGAGAAAAACAAATCAGAAACATTCATCCATACTCTCATTACACTCAAGATAAAGAACCTTGATTGTGCTATTTTTTTAGTATGAACTGTTGGTTGTGGATTTTAACTGTTGTAAATCATTGACACACATTTTCTACTTACATCATCATTGCTTGGCATTGGAGTGTCAAAGTCTTTCTCATTAATGAGCAGGTGTCCTAGTTGGAGAGTGACAATGTCAGCATTTTGTTGAACAATGCCTTGGAAAATCAGGACTTACCAATGTAGGTCATGACATAAACATTCATAACCAGATACGTATACCAAATGCATTTCCTCTTATGTAACTTCCAGTTGCCAAACAGTCTTCCTCCTAGCTCCACTTGGACCCAATCATCCATACTGTGGTGCATGCCAAAGTCTTGCACCATCAGATTGTCATACCAATATATATTCATGCCTGTGTCATCATGCCTATCCCAATCTCACAGTATCCTATCAGGAGCAGCACCTGACATGTGGATGGTCATGAGGAAGCATATGAATTGCCCAAGATGGTCTTCAGATGATTGAATCATTATCTCTGAGACTGGGGTTGGGCAATTGGCATCTTGTGCATCATGCAATAGTATTGTGATAATTATTGTCAATTTCCATTCTTTTCATGAACCTGCAGGGAAAAAAGTCTCAGGCATTCAGGGCTACTCATTGTTGAGACAAATAGTGTCCTCCAGGACTGGGTTCAAGGAAGCATGGATGTTGGAAGACAATAAAAAGAGGTTATATGTATAGTTGGTGGTGAGCAAAGGCATAGAGAGGCATGATCATATTATCATGGGAAACACCTGCATATTGTGCTATTCAGATTTCCTGATAGTGAAGTCACAAAGCAAATGCCAATCCTATATTAGAGGATCAGCAAAACATTTGTCTTCTGTAACACTAATGATGCTGCTTCATGCAAATGCAGTGACTGGGTTTGACAAAGCATCACAGGAATTTGTCTTTCCACTTGCTTCAGCTTGAAGTTGCAACAATCTTGGTGCATTGGTGCATCTAACTTGTTCATGATAACCTCAACCATCTGCATCTTATCAGCACACAAATGCAGCATTATCTAACAAGTCAGAGAGTTCAGCCTTTGTGTAAACTATGTAGAAGTTTCAGTAATTCACAACAAAGTCCATGAAAACAACTTATATTACCTGCAAATAATTATAAGTATATATCTACAAGAAGTGTAAGTGTCTGGTAATGATAATGTATAAAATACAATAAAATAATACCATGTAGTGCTGACAAGATGTCATACACTAACACTCCTCCTGATGCCTTGGTTGCGCTAGTTTTCAAGATCCATAAGCTGAACCAAGTGCTTGTAGCTAGCATGCAGGAGGGACTTTGTGCTTTGCCCATGCATGGTCTTTTGTTGATTCTACAAGGGCAATTGACAATCGATTGTCTGTGTGAATGAAAGCTGTGAATAATTGTGGTAGGTCAATATCAGATAGGAAGTTGAACATGTATAGGGCGTATTGCACACTACAAGTGAGTGCCATATACTCAGCTTCTGTGGTGCTAAGTGCCATTTGAGTTGGCACTTTGAGCTCCATGAGACTGCACATCCTGCCATCATAAACATGTATCCTGCTGTAAATCAGTATCTCGATTGCCTACTTTGCACGTCACGTCACCCCCTTTCCTCTGACTTTCGAATAACTCGTCTTCACAGGGGTCAACTATCTTGCCTTTGACATTGTCGGCGACCTCGCGTTCGGCGCGCCCTTTGGCATGATCCAAGCCGCCAAGGACATCGCCAAGGTTCCCAAGAACCAGTCCGAAGAACAGGCTATGTCTTCGTACGGCAAAGCCTCGCGCCCCGAAGATATTGCCGAAGTTCCCGCCGTCAAGATCCTCAACGGCCGCGGCGAGTACTCCATGTCCCTCGGAGTTCTCCCGCCGCGGTGACGTCCGTTTGCTCGCATGATACCGTGGTATAGGCGTGGCGAGAGGGATGTGAAGACCCTTACTGGCATCACCATTATGGCTTTCAAAAATAGGCTCATGTTCGATTCAGACAGAGTGGATCTGTTGGCCAAGCTCGAAAGACTCCAACGGGAATTACATGAGCAGGGAGGAAGTCACTGCCGAAGCACTAACCCTCCTTATTGCTGGGTCTGACACGACTTCCAAGTCCGTCTCTTCTGTTTTTCTCTTTCTTTACTCTCACACTAACGTAACCACAGTTCCACCTGCGCAATCATCTACCACCTCGCTTCGAACCCACACATCCAACACAAGCTTCAACGCGAACTAGACGACAACCTCGGTAACGACGACCTCCTCGCGTTAACCGCCGACCAAGTCAAAAATCTACCCTACCTCGACGCATGCATCAACGAAGGCCTGCGCATCCACTCTACATCCTCCCTCGGTCTCCCACGCGTTGTTCCCCAGGGCGGCCTCACCATTCTCGGCGATTTCTTCCCCGAAGGAACCGTCGTGTCCGTGCCGAGCTATTCGATCCATCGGGATACCGATACATGGGGTCCGGACGTTGAAGTCTATCGACCCGAGCGGTTCCTCGACTCTGAGGATGACTCTGCATTGAAAAACCAAGAGAAGCAGGAAAAGATACAGAAGTGTTTTAACCCGTTCAGTTTTGGACCCCGCGCGTGTGTCGGGCGCAACCTCGCGTTTTTGGAGCTGCAGATTATAGGGAGTTTGGTGAGGAGGTATGAGTTTGTCCTTGAGCGCGAGGGACAGGTGCTGGAGACTAGAGAAGGGTTTTTGAGGAAGCCACTTGAGTGTGTGGTTGGAATTAGGAGAAGGGATGTTTGAGTGAGGAGTTTTTTGGATTCCTTTCATCCCTCGCTTTTTCGTTCTTTGTTTGGGTTCTCTTTTTTTATGGCCTTCTTCCATGTTTTGTATAGTTCTGTTTTGTGTCCTCGGTTCCATCTCGTCCCATCTCACTGTTTACATTCCTCCCCATCGTGTACATACTAACATGTGTTCTCCATACGGATCTCGAATCGTGACTTGGTTCTCAGTTTGTTCTTTGCTTGCCTTCTGTTTTTTTTTTCTCTTCGTTTTGGTTATTGCTATTGGTCAATTGAAAAAATCGTTTCATCGGCCGGTCCACCTGGTATAGGTTTTTGTGTTTTTTTGTTAACTTGTATACAACATAGAGAAATGGGCATACGTTTTTGTCCCCTCCCCCATTTGTGTTTTTTTGTTAACTTGTATACAACATAGAGA
>QGOB01004146.1:0-10133 GCA_003313055.1 Termitomyces sp. MG145 | reverse complement strand
ACCTAATGCTCGTTTCAATTCGTTAAGCGACCTCTTTAACGTACGTCTCCGTGACAATGAAACCCTGACGCAACTGTGCACACGTGTTAAGGGAACCATGCAACGTATCCAATCACTCAGACCTCCGCCTATTCTTGGACAAGACGGAACCATCAAGCCTGTCTACACATTAGAAATGCTCGATGACGAACTTTGCTCAATGGCAATGCTCCGCGCTTTGCCACGCGACGACTACGCGTCGTTCATTTCATCCGTCCTAATGCTAAACAATCTCACCAATGACACGGTTGAGGAAGCATTCCGGACTGAAGAAGTGCAGCGGACTGCAGCCGAAGAGGAAGCAACAGCAGCTGCTGCAGCCGCAGCATGAGCTATCAAGTGCTACCTATGTGACAAGGATCACAAAATCACTGATTGCCCGGTTCTTCAGTCAGCGCGTACCCACGTCAAAAAGGATGATGGGAACTCCAAGTCCAAGAAGCGAGGAGGCTGCCGGGGGGGAAATGCAGCGGCCAAAGCAGTCGCAGACACCCCAAAAATTGAAGAGGGTTGTGATGGTCCAGCCGTCAAGGCAGAAGCCGCAGTTTGTAGATCCTCCCTGTCGCCGAACACTCCATCTGATCTGCTATGGAACACAGACTCGGGCGCCACGTGTTCTATGACGCCTCACTGCGAATGGTTTATCCCAGACACATTCAGGCCCTGGAGAGTGCAGATACACTTGGCAAACAATGCGACTGTGTATTCGGCAGGGAAAGGATCAGTAAGGTTCAGGCCAAAGGGGGAGGATCGAGATAAAAGGCCACTTGCCGACGTCGTCTTCACCAATGTCCTGTTTGTACCCGAGTTAGCCAACAATTTACTTTCTGTTACCACCCTTTCCGTGCACCGTGGCATCGTAATCACTTTTCGTGGACGCAAAGTGTTCTTTTCCACCAAAGACAAGCTGAATTTTTCAGCAACTATCAATAATGCTCTGACTGCCTATTTGGATGGAGAGACGCTCGTATCGTCACCTGCTTACACAGCCAACGCATCCTCCATTGGACCGACTTCATCCAGTAGAGTGGACAGATCTCTGCTCCACAGGAGAATGTGCCATATTGGGGCTGATAGACTAGAGCAATTGATTCGGGAAGAACTCACAAGCGACCTCATACTGTCATCAGACTCCAAATTGCCCCACATCTGTGAGCCATGCATACAAGGAAAGCAGCACCGAGCTCCTTTTCCTCACACTGCTGACAAAGCCACGGAGGTGCTAGGGAGAGTCTTTAGCGATGTCCATGGGCCGATGCAAACGGGTGGACATCAGTCGAAAAAGCGATGCATTCGCTGCTTTCAAGTCCTTCAAGGCCCAGGCAGAACGTCACACGGAGAAGAAAATCAAATGTATACATTTTGACAAAGGAGGAGAATATACATCGAATGAGTTCTTAAGCTACTGCCGAAAAGAAGGGATCCGCGTTGAATTTACAAACACAGCCACTCCACAACAAAACGGTGTGGCGGAAAGACTTAATCGAACAATCGAAGAAGCTGTAACATCGATGTTAACAGAGGCTAATCTTCCGATGAGCTTTTGGACATACGCATTAAGTACCTACCGTCACATCCACAACCGTTGCCCAACATCAACACTTCCACGGAATCAGACTCCTTTTGAGGCGTATAAAGGCAGGAAGCCGCGCATTGGGCACCTTCGCATATTTGGTTGTGCAGCATACGTACTAGTAGGTCGTGACAAGAGAAAGGGTCTGCAGGGGCACTCAGTATCCGGGATCTTTGTGGGGTACCCTGACAACCACGTTGGTTGGAGAGTATATGTACCAAAGACTGGGCAAGTACTCACCTCTCGTGATGTCATATTTGACGAAATGCGCTTCCCTGGTCTCTCAACAGCAGATGCTCCATTGCCACTGTCACTAGAGATGTTTGACAACCTACCGGACCTCGACTTTGACCTCAATACAAGTGCTACGCCAACCACCATGCATCAAACAGATGACTTTGGTTTTGATGAACCCCTTACTCCTCTCCCCGATAACAATGACGACCAAGTGACGGTGGGAGCAGATCCAGAACCTCAGGCTCGCGCGCCTTGTCAACTGCGCCCTCTGCCCCCACCTCGCGAACCTAGCCAGCGCATACGCGTCCCCACACGTGGGCCAAATGCGGACTATTATGATGCCGTCCGACGCCAGGAGGATAAAGAATCGCCACTTGCGCGCGAACCACCACCACCACCACTAACCCTCAACCTTGACAACATGTCAGCAATCCTGGTTTCCAAGCAGCCCGAGCACATGGGCCGCCTCAAGCACTTAGATCGACACTGGTTCTGGCTGCGACAAGCCGTCTATGACGGCAAAATCAGGCCGATATATATTCCTACCGAAGACATGGCCGCCGACCTTCTAACTAAGATGTTGAGCTGCGACCTGGTCGACAAGCTGCGGAGAAAAATGGGCATCGTGGGGGAATTCTCACGCGATGAACTTCAGTGACGTTGTAGGCACCTCGTCAGGTGGGAGTGTTGAAGGCACAGATTGAGGAGGCGCCCACACGCGGTCACGTGATAGAATAGTTCATTTTTCATCCCCTAGTGCCCTCGTCTTCTTTATTCTGAAGCACGAGGACGCTAGGTATGTATTCCTTTTTCACACAATATTAATTATTCTGAAGCACGAGGACGCTAGTCTGTTAGTCTAGCGAACTTCCGGTCTGAGTCTATCCAACTGCGTTGACCTAGCTGCAACATGGGGTAGCACCAATAATCCTGCAAGGGTTCACCAATGCAGACTGGGCAAGCTGTCTGGACACCCGGAGAAGCACAAGTGAATACACATGGTCACTGGGCTCTGGCGCAATATCCTGGTTAGTTAGAAAGCAGAACAGTAGCTACCTTGTTGTGTGAAGCAAAATACAAATCAGCTCAATTATGTATTTATCACAGAGAATTGACAAAGGTGATCTTTACAAAGAAACCAACCACCCTATTCTGTCACAAGGCCACGATCATACTATCAGAAGACCCAACAGCCCATGCATGGGTGAAACACTTTGATATTGAATACTATTTGCAACAAGCTCAATCAGGCAAGATCACCATAAAATACATCAACACCAAAGACAACGTTGCGGATATGTTCACAAAAGTTTTACCTCGACCACTCTTTGTTACGACTTCAACAAGTATTGGGTATTACTTAATGCAGCCACAATCCCATGCGGAGGAGATAAGGATTGCTATGGATTGATCCGTGGTCAGAAGGAGTGTTGGAGTGGCGCGGGCCATTTCCTAAATCCCGACCCACCATACTAAACACTCAGTTCAGCATTACACGAGACTGAGGATAAGACTCACATATTTACATCACATGCACTTCACTAACTATTGTACCGAGAACTTACATTGTCGTGTTTAGGTACATACAAATGCAGTTCAATGTTACACGAAACTGATGAGCTTACATTGTCGTGTTTAGGTGTTCGCCTTACCCTGACTGTATATCCGGTTGGAATTCCAACACTGTTCGCATGACACGAGATCCTGTGTAGATATCTCTCTCTTAAAAGAAGCAATACTACCTTCTACTGCAGATCACCCCCGTGCCTTGAAATTTGAGGTCACCATCTGTGGTCTGTTTTATGAGCAGTTTATAACGAAGGGAGTGGACCGAACGTAAAGCAAGACAATAGAGGAGCAAAATGAAGCAGAACAGAGTCATTGATACAGCACGAGCCATAGTGATTACGACAATATGCAAGAGGAGAATTAAGGACGAGGTTTCAGATTCCACACCCGAGTGCCCCCTTCTGCATGCCAAGTCTTATCAGATCGGATTTCATCTCAGTCATAAGCTAGACTTCGGTTAGGGACTAGGTCCAATTGTAAGTACTTGCTATCTTCATTCTATATGAAGATGCATAGAGATTTATATCTCGACAGTCAACTATACACTCATTTAGGGGGCTATCAGTTAGTCCTTACCTCCTTTCAGCTCTGATTCGACTTGGTTCGATTGAAGGGCTCCCTCGCTTGAGCTCTCCGAGTCATAAGTTGTTAACCTTGAATTATTCATAGCGGTTGGATAACAATAATAGAAATATTAGTCCAGGAAGTACCATCCCCGTCTATAAGAGATCGAACGTAGAGGTCGAATTCATGTCAACTCAGAATGTTGTGGAACATCGTCCAATTTTTTTCGGACCTTGGTCATGGTAGTTGTATCCCATTTCATACATATTCTGCAACGAGATCATGTCGTCATTATTCGGAACTGATCAAGTATATTCGATGTTCGGTAAAGAGCTCCAGTCGTCGTCACGAAAACACATACGGTCCAAGCGACACAACAGGAGATGATTTCGTCCGTCATGATGCCACCTGAATTTATCAAACGTAGAATACTAAAGCTCGGAGTTCAATCGATTCACGAAGAGGAGAATTCCGGGGAGTTGAAGGGTCAACGAAAGCAGAATGAGCGTTGAACGTGCAGATATTGCTGTCATGGAGACTATCATAGCTATATGTAACCATCAGCAAGCTGAGTCCCGGTAGAAACATGATTCTTGCCATTTGAAAAGAGCAATCTCGTCAGTACCCATGCCTCTCAAGTAAACCCACTCATGAGCTGGATTATATCTGACACCGTAGGTTTCACCTGGGCCACCAGGAAACTTGAGGGTCATTGGCATGAGGTCACCATCCTTCACCGTGCAGGTGTTAATAAATCCCAGTGGAAAATCGAAGGCATCATGCGAGATGGGACGCCAAAGATTGATGATCTGAAAACGATGCTTGAGAAGCTGGTCTGCCTCTTCGGGAATATGCTTGTATACACGCGCCACAGCAGAACCTGGGGTCTGTTATCTTGTCAGTATGAATGATACAGATTACAAGGATATATTTTACCTGATCAACGTGTACATTGGTCACTGTTCAAAAAAATTCAGAGCTCAGGGAAGAAAAATCTAGATAACAAGGACGGTACCTGGCTGCAGAAGACGTGAGCAAAATTGACCAATTTGTTAATGACAACTCGTCCTTACTTGACGTTTCTCAGGGGACTCTTCGAGATCATCAGGGCGATGTCGACGAATAGCTCGAGTCTAAATCAGCCATCTTTAAGATTTGCGCGGGGCCGGACGTTACATACTATGATCAAAGACAATGACCTTGGAAGCTCCCGTGAGTTTTTTGATGAGATCGACTGACTCAGGGTAGTATTTCTCCCTGACTTCTGTGTCGGTGTCAAAACTTTTGCATTTACTCTCGTGCTTGTAATATTGAAAGCCAGAGATGTCCAGTTTAAAATCAGTTTCCTTGCCGCGTATATTCTTGACAATAGCCTCATGTGTATCTCGGATATAATTCTTATCATTCCTGAAATTGTGTAAGCTATACTGCAGACATGATGCAGTCGTCCAGACCTATCGTTGATGTTCTTGTAGGGACGAGACCCATTCAAAGGGGGAAGATAGTAATGAAAAATTCCCGTTGTCGAAGGTTCGTATTTAAGATCCATGTTTCAAGTTGTCTGGCTAGGAGGAAATGTGGCCCATGGTGCACTTCTTATAGAATCAGAAAACTAGGCGCGATGCGTGAAAAATCGCGAGATTGTCTAATTGGCTAATTTTAGAGAGATCTAGGGTTCCAAAAAAGCAGTGAGAATTTGAGAACGACTCGTACACATGCCACCCATCGCGCATAAGTCATAGAACCAGAGGAAAGGGGATAGAAGAGACATGATTAAATTCGAATCAGAAGGATATATGTTTTGATTGCGAAATAAGAGCCAGCTCGAATGAAGATGAGCTGGTATACAGTGACAGGACAGTTATCTCTGTATTGATAGACAGGTGCGCTGTTTGCGCCGGATGTTGACCCGTCCGAACATCTTTGTCCCTTATACACTTCTACCTAGTTCTTTGAGAGCGGCCAATATGCGACGAAATTTTTTTATGACAAGTCTGTCACCGGGGAAAAAATCTCGAGACTCGAGTTGAACTATCAATGTCAAACTGCTAGAACTACATAATGATACAAGGTCGTCTGAATGTCAACCTCACAGATTGTCGACACGGTACGGTAAAAACTCAACAGATATGATTCTCATCTTTTTGAGCGGCTGATCTCCAAACTCGCTTGAATTTTGACGCGTCTATATATCAAGACGCTTCACAAATCGTCCCACGCGATGCCAGAATAAGTATAACTCGGGCTCGCCATCTTTCCCTCACAACTCTTGACAGCTCCACATGCTTACGCCATCCCCGTTACTGACAGTAGTCATCATCCGCTCAGCGAACAGATGAGACAGCCAGTCTCATCAACATCCGTCAAATGGAATTCTCCAGATCCAAATTGTGTAAAACTTAAAGTTAGCCGAATATCATAGACATCATGTCCCCTCATGCGGCAATGCGTTATTAGACCACCCCCTTTGAACTCAAATGAGTACTTGAACAAGGATGGCGGCCATGGCACATTCCAATGTGGGATTCCCAGATAGTTATTGCCAAAATGCCTAATTTCAATAAGAAACTATCAAATATCGATAGTCGGCTATCACTCGAATGCAAAGAAGTCGGCTCTGCGTGCCAGGACAAGAGTAAGTGGTACTAACAATGGAAGCGTCAAAACGTTTACGCCAGAGTCATTCACTACGATGTTCGCAGAAGCATAGGAACAGCACGCGCATTGCTTGGGGTCGCCCTTAACCCGCATGCAGCTTATCATTCAGGCATGAAGGAAACTTATGAAATTTGCCTTGGGATGGATGTGAAGTGGTGGGTTCGTGGTGATAACTCACGCCGATGAAAGGTTTAATGGGTTCGGCACGAGAGAAGAATCAACCAGACTGGATTGGTTGCTTAAAGAGATTGGCGCCAGAGACGTTTCGGCAAAGTTCCGGCGGTTCGGTTGTACACTTCGGATGTCTCCGGATATCATGGCCGAGAGAGTGGTTAACGAGATGGGTATCAATTCGCGCCGATCATAATTCCGCTGATGAATTTGACCTGACCCGTCAAGTCCACATTTGCGAGGTACCTTGTGCTACAGATTGCTTTATTTATCATAAGAACACTGAAAGTTTTCGGATCTACCTGTTTTATCTGTTTGACGGGTTGGACTTGACGATCCTTTTACTCGGACGGAACTGCATGTTAATGAATTCCTTCGATTTTCAATTTTTCTGTGTTGTCAGAACCAAGAGCTCTGCTTGGTTCACACCTTGTATCATATAAATGGTTCCAATTGGATTTTCAAACATTCTCCATCTTATCAGTCTCATACAATGGGAAGTCTTCAGCGGTATGGTGGTTCCTTTGTAGATTTGGCCTGATTCACACTCAGCGACACCTCTGTGACAGAGTTCCTGGTTTTGCTACGCTTCAACTTCACGCAGGACCTGGCAATGACTTCATGCCACGAGGTCTTTTTCAAACCAACCTTTCATCCGGAGACACAACTGTATGTGATATGAACCACTCGTCAGAGATTCTTGTTCCTCATTTGGCCGTGATAGCTCACCTTGAACACCTCTTCTGCGAAGTCTGTTCCATTTGCTACCCTTGAAGGTTACAATTAATTGGAATCCAGACTGAACACATATACAGACACTGAACCATTGAGTATAGTTGTGTGTCACCGAATTATGCCCAGAGAAGAGAACGTAGACATTGATAGGATCCCCACTCTAGGAGCTTTTTGAAACTCGTATGGCAGCACTTGAAGGAGGCATTGCTGCAATTTCGACAGCTTCTGGGCAGGCGGCTCAGTTCGTAGCTATTCTAGCGCTTGCTCGCTCTGGGGAGAATATCATTGCTTCGTAAGTTGTTCATTTTCGTTGATGTGATCTTATACTCGGAGTCTGTCCACGAAAGAACGAGTTTATATGGAGGTGTAAGCGAAATTTCCAGCTAGTTAGTTGCCTGTCCTAACTTCGCTCATTATAAAAAGACATGGAATCAATTCGCAGGTACGATCGACCCTCTTCATTCGCTGCAAAAATGGCTGATCTTGGGTGTATAGGTGTATAGTTACTTTCAAGCAGTTAGGCATCGAAGTCAGATTCATAGCAACTGTAAATCCCGCTGACTATGCCGCGGCTATTGACGTGAATACGAGGGCAATCTACATCGAAAGCATTGCCAATCCTAGATTTATCGTCCATTCTATCAAAGACATCGCTAAAGTATGCTGCATTTGGCTGATTTTGTTTGTATATTTTATAACAAATTCCTTCCCAGGTCGCTCACGATGCTGGTATTCCATTGATAGTTGACAACACACTTGGGATGGGAGGGATGATCTTTTTCCATTCTTCGCCCATCTTGTCTTAGAAAATGTTCTTTCACAGGGTACCTGATACGACCTATTGATCATGGTGCTGATATAGTGGGTTAGTAAATGTCGTTATCTTATTCTTGTGCTATATACCTGATGTTCTTTCGTAGTTGAGAGTGCAACTAAGTGGATATGTGGACACGGAGTTGCTTTGGGTGGCATTGTCATTGATTCGGGTGAGCGAAGAATTCAAGCTATTGTCCTTGACTCTTATCAAAGTCAAAGGGAATTTTGACTGGCGTCTATCAGGCAAATTCCCTGCCTTGACCGAGTCAAAAAATGGTCAGAGTGCCTTTATAGATGTCTTTGGCCGCAAGGCTTTTGCTGCTAAGATACGCGAGGATGTCAGTTTTTTCATCTCCCTTCTCTGCACATCTCACCAGGTAAGAAGGACAGATTCAACATGACTTCGGAACCACAATTGGACTGTTTTCAGCGATACTGATGGTACAAGGCCTAGAGACCCTCAGTCTTCGCGCGGAAAGGCATTGCACAAACGCTTATGCTTTGGCAAAGTGAGTGGCTTCCAAAGACGCTTCATGCGATTTCCCCTAATGTAATCAGTAGATGGCTTGAGACACATGAAAATGTCTCTTGGGTCTCCTATTTAGGCTTTGAGGAGCACGAGTCGCATGTCGTTGCCTCTGTATATCTGAGAGAGGGTTTGTATGGCGGTGTCTTGACTTTTGCGGTCAAAGGTGGATCTGCAGCTTCAGATAAAGTCCTACGCAATTTAAGGCTCGCAAGTCATTTAGCCAATCTAGGGGATGCAAAGACGTTGGTTATTCGTCCCTCAGGAACGACTCACGGTACCAGTTTGAGTGGCTCACCCAAGGATTCCGTTACAGTTGATGCTATGATTCGTGTGAGCAGTACTTCATTGGTATTCTGGATGTCTTGTGACGGTGTGTATAGGTCTCTGTGGGCATTGAAACTATAGAAGATATTATTACGGACTTCCGTAACGCTCTGGATTCAATTGGTATTGAATGAGTTGGGATGAAGTGTATGGTATACATAATCTATTCATCCTCAGGCCTTTATCTCATTGCCCTGGAAAGAGAGGGTTCAGTCGGCGGCAGCAACTCTGTAGATCCCGAAAGTCATTGATAGCAATTTCATCGATTGTCGGAATCTTTGTGGCCATAAACATATACAAGTTCATTCTGAACCCGTGATAATGAGCAACTTGATTATAAATACTCCAAAAATTGACCATTTCCCTAATCTTCTTTTGTCGTCGTGTCTGAAACTCTGAGTTCTGATTCGAGTCGAAAGCCGCTCTAAGAGATTATTTTTTCTTCATTACGTGTTTTCCGACGGTTGAGCCTTCGAACAGGATACCAATAAATCAGAAGACCACTCGGTCTAGCGCTCAAACTAGCATGGCGTCCTTTCCATACATGTATTTACTGCCGACTAATTTAAAGATTGGCCGGCTGCCGTCTGATGATCGCTTCAGCTGAACAAATTCTCTTTGTTTTTGTCTGGACCCGGTCCTCTGCTTTGCCAGAGTTACATCACTGTTGGCTGGCAACGTGCTCTGAACACAGCAACTTCGTGGTTTACCATGATCATCTGGCTGCGAAGGTCATTGGGTCGCAGAAGTTCTTCAAGTCTGTCACCGAGTAGTGCATGGCACCGTCTTCCATCACTACATGACTGGTTCTTGGTGTGCTTCTTACGCAACGCAACCTAGATTTCATCATTCCATCACACTTACGTCAGTCTATGGTCTAGTTTTCTACTCGTTTGAAGAATTGGCGTGCACATGTCT
>QGOB01004145.1:0-15337 GCA_003313055.1 Termitomyces sp. MG145 | reverse complement strand
ACCGGTTTCCCCTTTTATCTATCACCTTACGTACCTATAAATACTGCCCTGTCAGTAGCTACAAATCATTGAATCGTACCAGAGTCTAGTCCCCACTTCAGACTATGCTTAAGATCTTGTTCACGCTCTTGCTTTGTTAATGGCTGATTTGGGATTACCCAGTTCCAGTCTACTTTGCTCCTCACGCTTAGCCCGACGGTATTGTTGGACTAGCACTTGTCGCCTTTGTTAAGCGCCATACAGGCGCCCTCACTCCACTTTTGTTAAGCACCATACAGGTGCCCTCGTTTCGCCTTCGTTAAACGCTAGCGCTTATGGCTAGCGGCTCGTATATTTCCGTTAACTCTTCCGCTATTCCTTAACGACCTTTTGGGTCTTTGACAGATTTCTCGCTTAGCGACGATTTGGCGCAGACACTAGCGGCCACACCGTTACCTCTTACTGCCCTCTCACACTTCCTTTCCGACTCCGACCTCTCATCTCCTTACCGGGTTTCCGGGACTTTGCTTGACTCCTCTCATACACACGTAACGCTACTGCTTGCTAGCTATCCCTATCTAGCTGGTCTTGTTGGTTGTTTCCTGCACGGCAGCTAGGCGGCAAGTCAGCGCATTATTTTGGAGCCCACCGCGAGGGGTTCTATAGCAAAATTCCACCGGAAACTTGCCTCCAGGCTAAAAACCATTTACATCTTGAATCCACGCTACCAGTTATTCCTTTTGACATTCCCCCTCCATCGCCATTATCACCTTTGACACCTCTGCCTCGTAACCTCAAAGAGGAACTCGCTACCGCTAGGGACCTTCTCGACGTAACCGAACTTCTAGAGGACTTCCCAGGCCATCACATCGACAACTTCCTCGACGCACCGCTACCACCGCTATCCCCAGACCCATATTCCCCAGTTCAATCCTCTACGCCCTTACCAACACCCGTTAACCCTACCACCATGGGTGACGCCCGCCTTTCCCACCATATGCCCCCTCGTAACGACCCTACCGCACCTAAATGGGACGAGAGCTGCCCCCGAGAGCTTGCCCAGTATTTCTGCAAGCTCGAATATCTCTTAGCGGACTGCGCCGTTAACAACGATAATCAGAAAAAGGAATACGCCGCCCGGTACGTATCGTATGACACTGCGGAGACCTGGCTTGGCTTGCCAGAGTTTAGCGACCATACCTACGCTGAGTGGAAAGGAGCGGTCTTGCATTTATATCCTGGCGCTGAAGAATCTGCCCGTTACACTCTTCAGGATCTCGAGCGACTTGTAAACCAGACTTTCTTGACCGGTATCTCTACTCTTGGACACTTCTCGGACTACTATAGGGACTTCCAGTGCCTGGCGCGTTGGCTCCTGGCTAAAAGCAAGATCTACCGGAACGAGGAACGCCGTCTGTTCCAGCAAGGCATACCGACTTTGTTATGGTCGAAACTCGTCCGCCGTTTAGAAATCACCCTTCCCGACCATCACCCGGGGGACCCCAATGAGGTAGAACAAGTCTTTGAAGCTGCCAAATGGGTTCTGAAGGATACTGACACTGCCATGACTTCGAAGAAACCGACGACCGCTAATGCTAAGACTCCCGCCGTTAACACCCCCGCTCCCGTACCAACCACTATCATTAAAAAGGAACCTCTCGACATCGCCGCCGCCACTATCGTTGATGCTCTCGCACATATGGAGGAAAAGATGGCTGCATTGGCTGCCGGTAACAGCTCACAGCCCCGCGCCTCTCGACCTCTTAGCGACAGTTGCCACTTCTGCGGCGAAACCGGTCACACAATGGTACGAGGCAATTGCGTTAAGCTCGAAAGCTTCATCAGTCAAGGCAAAATCCGCCGGAACCACGAAGGCAAGGTTGTCCTACCGTCTGGCGCTATGATCCCCAATTACGTTGGCAAACGGCTATATATGGAACGCGTCGACGAATGGCACAGGCTCAACCCCAACCAGATTCTTACTGGCCGACTCACCGCTAATGCTAACCCTGATGCGGAACAACTCCAAGGCATGTCCCAGACGTTTATTCATGAAGTCTTGCAACCGGCAACCGCTAGCCCAGGAACGTTATCCAGGGAAGAATGCGTCGCTGCCTTAGAACGGGAACTCTACGCTCTTCGCTGCCCAGCGGAAGTCTTTGACAGTATTGAGATCCCGCGTGCTAAGGGATATCAACCGGTTCCCCCTAAAGCCGCTAATGACTCTGCCGCTACCAGTTCTCCCGCCAGTCCCCCAGTCGCTAACAAATGTCCTGCCTCTGCCTCCGCCACCGGTACCGCTGAAGTCCCTGAGCTGCCAGTCGTTAACCACGTTCCCACGGTCGATCCCCCAGTCCACCCCTATACCGGTATCTCGTCTTGCTACCAGCCTCCGACTAATCAAAACTTTGGCGCTCCTGACAAACGGCCTGACGCTGCTTACCAGAGTACGGCCCCCATCTACAATATCGAACAGTCCAAGCAGGTATTTGACCAGGTTCTTCAGACCAAGCTTACCGTCTCTGTCGGCGAACTCTGTTCCCTCTCTAACGACCTCCGGAACCAGTTCAGAAATGCCGTTACTCCTAAACGGAACGTGCCTCCTAGCATCACTGCCTTCCAAGAGTCTACTGATATCGTTGACGATGCTCTGCCCTTCTTTTCCCTAAACAACCCCTCCACTGCCAACCCTCCTCTTACCGACGCCGCTAGAGCCCAAGTCACCTCAATCGACCCAGTGGAAGCGTACATCAAGTCGCTACCGCCTGGTGAGGAGCCGGTTATGTTAACGGTCGCTCAGGAATCCCAGTCAATCCGGTCCATCATGCTCTTGGTCGATAACCGCGAGGAAATCGAAAGTATGGCAGATAGCGGCTCCCAGATCATCTCCATGTCTGCTAAAGTCGCTAACTATCTCGGTATCTCCTACGACCCCAGCATCATTCTGAACATGCAGAGCGCTAATGGTACCATGGACAAATTGCTTGGTCTAGCTCGTAACGTCCCTTGCACTGTTGGCGGTATCACCCTGTACCTTCAGATCCACGTCCTCCGCTCGCCCGCTTACAATATCCTGCTCGGTCGTCCCTTTGATGTCCTTACCAAGAGTACCGTCGACACACTTGGCGAAACGGAGACCACGATAATGATAACGGACCCCAATACCGGCCTTCGTTGCACCATCCCTACGTTTCCCCGCAGTCAGCACAAGCCACAAAGGGTTCAGCCTAAGTATAGCGCCAGACCGCCCCGTTGCTTTTGCCACCATCCCCATGGTTAGCGACTCTGAGGAAGACTTTAGCGGTTGTCCTCGACTATGACCACCAAAAGCACTCCGTTATAGTGCAATCGCATACCCCGCTCGATTCCGAAATATTAGAAAACCCAAAAACAGTTTCTGACAATCTCTCTCTTGCCTATCTATATGCGACTGCTAGCGACCTTTCCGAAGCCGTTATCCCGCCGGGCTCTTATTTCGTTTCCCCTAGTCTCTCTGACCCCTCTATTCTTGGCCAAGCATCTGGAATGCTCAATACCGTCTCTACCCCTGTTTACATTAACGTCCCCTTCCCAGCCGTTTACGCTGCCGCCAAGCCAAAACGCAAAGGAGTCCAAGTCAAGAAGAAATACAAGCCCGTCGCGTTGAAGACCAAGCCCGTCACGTTGAAGACCAAGCCCGTCGCTAGCCATGTTAGCAATGACTTCTGAGTCGAACGACATATCCTTGGCAACCACTTAGCAAACATACCCAAACTCGATCCTAATCCCCTGCCTTTCTTACCGACGCCCTGCTTTACTGACGACCGCAAAGCGACTTTTGTTAAAGAACACGATACCGGCTTTCTTACCCAAGATGAGCTTAATGTACTCGTGGACCTTGTTGCTAAGCAACAAAACACGTTTGCTTGGGACACTCCAAACGAGGTAGCCTTCGACCCGACTTCTTTCCCCCCGTCCGCATACCGACTATCCCTCACGTTCCATGGGTTCAGCACAACCAACCAATACCGCCAGGCCTCAAAAAGGAAATCTGCGAAATCATCCGTAGCAAGATTCAAGCAGGCGTTTACGAGCCTTCGAACTCCGCCTACCGGTCCCGCTGGTTCTGTGTCTTGAAGAAAAACGGTAAACTTTGTCTAGTCCACAGTCTGGAACCGTTAAACCAAGTCATGATCTGCCACTCTGGCGTTCCCCCTTTCCCCAACCACGTTGCCGAATCCTTTGCCGGCCGCATTTGCGGCGCTACCCTTGACCTCTATGTTGGCTATGACGAGCGCCTTATCGATCCCGCCTCCCGCGACTTAACGACTTTCCAGACACCGTTTGGCGCCCTCCGTTTAGTAATGCTCCCTATGGGATGGACTAACGCTGTGCCCATCTTCCACGACGACATCACACACATCCTCCAGCCCAAAATCCCCCATAACGCCCTCAGCTTCATCGACGACGTTGGCGTTAAAGGCCCAAAGGACTGGAAACTCGTTAACGGCACACCTGCTAAGCATCCCGACAATCCCAACATTTGTTTAGCGCTTTGGGAGTTCTTTGAACTCCTGAATCGTGTCCTTCAGCGCATGAAGTACTGCGGTGGCACTTTCTCCGGTCATAAGCTAGTCCTTTGCGCGCCAACCTTTAAGATCCTCGGCCACGTTTGCACTCCTACCGGCCGAGTCCCTGACAAAAACCGTTTAGTGCTATTGGATCACTGGGGCCCTTGCCAGTCGTTAACCGAAGTCCGCGCCTTCCTAGGTACCGTTGGAGTCCTCCGGATGTTTGTTAAGAACTTCGCCCATCGCGCACATCACCTAACAAAGCTCACCCGTACTGGCGTTCCCTTCGAATTTGGACCCGACCAGCTTAACGCCCAGAAAGACCTCGTCAAAGCATTACACGATGCTAAACCTCTCGTTCCCATCGACTACGAATCCGATGATCCTGTGATCTTAGCGGTCGACACTTCCTACATAGCGGTCGGTTTCTACCTTTGCCAGTGCACTACCAACAATCGCAAGCAACGTCGCTACAACCGCTTCGGTTCCATCACCCTTAATGAACACGAAGCCCGCTTCAGTCAGCCCAAGCTCGAGCTTTACGGTTTGTACAGAGCCCTGCAGGCGCTACGCATGTACCTCCTAGGCATTAGGAACCTTATCATCGAAGTCGACGCCCGTTACATCAAAGGTATGCTGCAGAACCCTGACATTCAGCCCTCAGCTAGTATGAAACGCTGGATCATGGCCATCCTTATGTTCCACTTCGAGCTTGTACACATTAAAGGTACCTTCCATGGACCCGACGGACTTTTGCGATGGCCGTTACAGCTTACCGACCCTCCCCCAGACGATTCAGTTACCAACCGCCCTTGCCCGTTCCGCCTCTACCGTCCCCCGCTTACCCCCACTCGCCCATTACCGTCCGACTCTAACAACATTTGTTAACGACACCATTCCCCTTACCGAAGTCTCGATTCCACCCGTTGCCGACCCCCTTTCCTACGACAACGTCCCTCGCTCACCCAAGGCCCTGGCCGGCGACAAAAGAGTTCAACTCGTCTGGCAGTGGCTTACCGACTTCAAGTGACCACCAGACCTTGATGACAAAGTCCTCGCTACTTTCCTTCGCTACGCTAGCGGCTTCTTCCTCGCTAACAGCAAGCTTTGGCACCGCAATCGTAACGGTGAGCACAAGCTCTTCATAGCGGTTGACTCACGACTTCGCATCCTGCATGCTATGCACGACGACCTCGGACATCGCAGTCTGTTTGCTACCAGAGCTGCCCTGTTGGAACGCTTTTGGTGGCCACAGGTAGCGGCCAATATCGCTTGGTATATTTGTTCGTGCCACATTTGCCAAGTCCACCAGACAACCAAAGTCCTCATACCCCCTACCGTTGCTATCCCCGCCGCCTTATTCAGCAAAATCTACATCGACACCATGTTTATGCCGCCTTCGAACAAGTTCAAGTATATCATCCAAGGATGCTGTTTGCTAATCCACTATCCCGAATTCCGCATGCTCGCTCGCGAAAATACCGACGCTATCGCTAAGTGGCTCTTCGAGGACATCATCTGCCGCTGGGGTGCCCTTAACGAAATTGTTACTGATAACGGTCCCCCCATCATTAAAGCTGTCGCTTACCTCGCCAAGAAGTACCACATCAACCACATTTGCATATCCGGCTACAACAAACGCGCTAACGGTATCGCCAAACGACCTCACTTTGACGTTCGACAAGCCCTCTTCAAAGCCGTTAACGGAGACCAGTCCAAGTGGAGCTCAGCCGCTTACTCTGTCTTCTGGTCAGAACGCATTACTGTCCGCTGCCGCATGGGTTGCTCCCCTTACTACGCTGCTACCGGTACTCATCCCCTATTCCCCACCAACATCATAGAAGCAACCTACCTCCAGCCACCTCCTGATTCCCTGTTAACGACTACTGACCTCATCGCCCGACGCGCTATTGACCTCCAACGCAGACAAGCCGATCTCGACCGTTTACATGATACCGTCCTTACCGCCCGCCGGTTAGCGGCCCTCCGTTTCGAACAAGAACACGCTGCTACCATTCGAGACCACGACTTCAAGCAAGGAGACCTAGTGTTGATGAGGAATACACGCATCGAAGTCACCCATAACAAGAAGATGCGACCTCAATACTTAGGACTGCTAGTGGTAATCTCACGTAACCGTGGAGGCGCTTACATTCTTTGCAAATTAGATGGATCCGTCCTCCACTGACCGGTAGCCGCCTTTCGCCTCGTCCCTTATTTTGCCCGCGAACACATCCCTCTCCCTACCGATGCCTTCGACATCGATACCGACCGTTTAAGAATACTAGAAGAAACCGACTTACTCGATGATGAAGACTCCCTTAATCCCGACGAATCATTAGACAATGCCGCTGAAGAAGATTAGAAAACACCATTTCCACTATACACCCCACTCACTATTGAACTCCCCAAAAACCTTAACGGCTCTCGATAAGCCTTATTTCTATTGTTTTGTTTCTATTGTTTCACCTTTACTTACTCTGTTTCTATTCATCATAGACTTTCTTTCTACCTACGCTTTCCGACACACATGCATAACTGTTAAGCCCTCTACTTATTCTTTTTAACTTGTCACCACCGCTCCCCATTCAACTTTCGTTAAAACACAGTCATTAAGCGACGTTGCGCAAGCGCCATGATGACCAACTGAGCGTTTATCTTTTTCCTTTGTCTTTCTTTTGGTTCTTTCACTTCGATTTTTCACTCTGCCTTTCGTTAAGACGCAGTCGTTAAGCAACCTTGCGCAAGCGCCATGATGATTTACTGAGCGTTTATCCTATTTTAACCATTTACTTCCTTTCGCTTCGACCCTTCACAATCCATTTGACTTCTTTATTTTGTACTTCCATTTCCTCCGACCGCTATTCTTACCGGTCAATTGTGTCTCCAAGAAAATACTTTATTACAAGACCCCTTAAAGGGGTCGGTTTCCAACAAAGACAAAAACAAGAAACTAAAATTAAAATCGTTTTCAGGAGCTACCGGAGGTGAAGTCATCGTCGGTCGGGATAGGCGGATCGCCCGACTCTCCCCAATACTCCTCTGTCACCCCCACCTCTGACTGCCACGTGATAAAAGCGTCGCAGTTGTCCTGATACCGCAAAAGGGCACCCCGCACCTGCACCAGCAAACTAAATCGAGCCCGCGCCGCCCAAAGATTGTTCTCAGCCGCTACCAGCTCCCTCCCCATCAGTCGGCAAATCTCTGCTGCCCTTGACCGGTACCACTCCAAGTCGCCCCGAGGATCAAAGGGGAGTGGGACCGGTAAGTCCTCACCCAACCATTGGATCTCCTCTTCCTTGATGGTCGGTCGAGGAGGAGTCCCGAATTCCGAAGGCTAGAAGAAGTCGTTAATACTAAACGGTCAGTTGCTAAAGAGAAAGTCACTTGCCGACTTCGTCATCGCTCCCTGTCCAGTTCCGTCTGCCATCTCAACCTCGGGGGTTTCCATCTCTACCGGTCTGACAGTAACAAAGGAACCGTTAGCGAAAGTGGCGAAGTCTAAACAAGTCAGCCGCTTACCGGCTACTGCTAGGACCAGCTACCGGCCCTGCCTCCTCTGGCACCTGGCCACCACCCAGGCTCCTCTCGATCGCCATCGCCACCGCCACTCTCTCCGCGGGAGGAGTCACATCCTGGATGTCCTCAGCCGACCCCTCTCCCCCATCCGATTCCACCCGACGCCGTTTAGAGCCCTTTGCAGGTGTTGGAACCTCGTCATCGCTTGACTCGACTACCGACCGACTCCTTACCATCCCCTTCCCCTTGCCAGACCCCTTCGAGGGAGTCGCGACCTCTTCATTGTCACTCGACTCCACTACGGACCGGCTTTTGACGCCAACAGTCCTTACTGGGCCTTTCCCCTTGCCGGTTCTCTCTGCTACCACCCCCTCTTGCCTCGTTGGTAGGAGGAGCGCTGCCTTCTTAACGGCGGGCTCCCCGCCACCCGCCGCTATCTCGCGCTGCCCCTCCAGATACCGCCTCGCCGCCCGTACCAAAGCGGCCCCCTCTGCCTTCTTCCCCTTGTGGCCCCCGCAGCGACCCCTTAGCGACTTCCCCCGTACCAAACAACCCTTGCTGACCTCATTACAACGGTAACAAGGCAAGTTGCCGGTCGGGTACCAACAGCCCTCAGGGTCATTAAGGGCCCAGCAGCCATCGCACTACCGCAAAAACCGTTAGTCAGTCACCGCTAAAGGAGGACAGAGTCATGCTTACCGCCCCGACCCGCTCCCAGAACGCTGCTCTCGCTGCAGGAGCTGCCAGTTTCCTCTCCTTCCTTCGCCCGACTACTTCTCCGGCACCGGCTCCCGTGTCCAGCACTGTCGAGGGCAAGCGCCCAGGCAGCAACCTCTTCAGTTCCTGGTCGTTAAATGACTGGGGAACCGCTACCTCCTCCTCGCTCTCGTCATCGCTAAGGGCCGCCCTCTCCTTTCCCTTGCCTTTCTGCAGAGAAGTCTAGGAAAACCGTTACCACCCGATTGATAACTCAAGGCAGGTTTTTTACCGGCTCTTCTTCAATATCCTTGTCCCTGGTAACCCACTCTTTGCCCTTCAATGTCTTCTGCTACCGGTCATCGTTAAAATCTTAACGGTTGCGAAAACAAGAACAAAAAACTTACCTTCGGAATTGTCATTGTCCTCATCTTCACCGCCGGCCTGGGAGTCTTCAGAGTCGCCGGCAACGCTGGCAACTCCGCTCCAGCGTTACCGGCAGCTCCGCCCTGCCGACTCGATCCCTCGCCACGGTCCTCCCTCACCCTTGTACCGGCCGCTGCCATGGGATCCTTGGGCAGGTGCTGAAAGAAAAACTGATCGTCAAAAGAAAGTTCCTCAAATAACTGGAAAATACCCTTAACAACGCCGCTAAGTCAATAGCAGCACCACTAGCGCTTACCATCATCGATTCTCCTGCCACCTCCTCAACCTCCATCGTGCCCTCCGGTGCTGTACCCTTAGCGCTGCCGTTAGCATAACGAACGAGCCATTAGGAAATAAAGAAGCTTACAAAATGAACGTCGAACGGCCTTATCCAGGCCTCCTGTCGGTGCTGGGCGTATAGCACCCGGCACTCCTCTCTGACTGCCGCCTGCTCCGCCCACGTGACTCCGCTCCCGCCCGCCGATTTGAACCAATGCAAGTAAGTCGACAGAATCGACGTTACCGCCAACTCCGGATTTGTCAGGAGCAGCGCGTGCCCCATCACCAGGACCTTTGGCGCCTTCTCGAGGAAGTCCTGAGCCGCCACAAAACGCGCGAAGGTCGTAGAGTAATTGAAGAATGTAGGAGCCGACATGAGAAGAGGTGTTGAAATGACGAAGTCCAAAGAGTCGCTGGAATTTATTTATGGTTTTCCGGTATGGCGCATGGACCAGGACCCCCCACACGGACCACGCTTAACGATCACGAGACTTCGAGAATTTTCCTTTGACTAGGGACAGTCAGTTTTTCAGTCAAGGGGAGATGATACGCCCCGGTCAGCGCTGGCTGCCCCACACCGACAAGTCGAACCAAGCACGTGACCTCAGCACGTGACCGCTAACGACTGACCACTAACGACACCGACCGTTACTGACCTATCCCTTAAGAACGAGGGGTTTAGCGTCGTGTAAGGCTTTAACGAGGTCTTTCTGGGCATTAAGCTGGTCGGGTCCAAATTCGAAGGGAACACCAGTATGGGTGAGCTTTGTTAGGTGATGAGCGCGATGGGCGAAGTTCTTAATGAACATCCGGAGGACTCCAACGGTACCTAGGAAGGCGCGGACTTCAGTTAACGACTGGCAAGGGCCCCAGCGGTCCAATAGCGCTCGGCCGGTAGGAGTGCAAACGTGGCCAAGTATCTTAAAGGTCGGCGTGCAAAGGACTAGCTTATGACCGGAGAAAGTGCCACCGCAGTATTTCATGCGCTGAAGGACACGGTTCAGGAGCTCAAAGAACTCCCAAAGTGCTAGACAAATGTTGGGATTGTCGGGATGCTTAGCGGGGGAGCCGTTAACAAGTTTCCAGTCTTTCAGGCCTTTAACGCCAACATCGTCGATGAAGCTGAGGGCGTTATGGAGGATATCGGGCTGGAGGATGTGTGTGATGTTGTCGTGGAAGATGGGCACAGCATTAGTCCATCCCGTCGGGAGCGTTACTAGACGGAGGGCGCCAAACAGTGTCTGGAAAGTCGTTAAGTCGCGGGAGGCGGGATCGATAAGGCGCTTGTCGTAGCCAACATAGAGGTCAAGGGTAGCGCCGCAAATGCGGCTGGCAAAGGATTCGGCAACGTGGTCAGGAAAGGGGGGAACGCCAGAGTGGCGGATTGTGACTTGGTTTAACGGCTCGAGGCTGTGAACTAGACAAAGTTTACCGTTTTTCTTCAAGACACAGAACCAGCGGGACCGGTAAGCGGAGTTCGAAGGCTCGTAAACGCCTGCTTGAATCTTGCTACGGATGATTTTGCAGATTTCCTTTTTGAGGCCTGGCGGTATCGGTTGGTTGTGCTGAACCCATGGAATGTGAGGGATAGTCGGTATGTGGACGGGGGGAAAGAAGTCGGGTCAAAGGCTACCTCATTCGGAGTGTCCCAAGCAAACGTGTTTTGTTGCTTAGCAACGAGGTCCATGAGTACGTTAAGCTCATCTTGGGTAAGAAAGCCGGTATCGTGTTCTTTAACGAAAGTCGCTTTGCGGTCGTCAGTAAAGCAGGGCGTCGGTAAGAAAGGCAGGGGATTAGGATCGAGTTTGGGTATGTTTGCTAAGGGGTTGCCAAGGATATGTTGTTCGACTCGGAAGTCTTCGCTAACATGACTAGCGACGGGCTTGGTCTTCAACGCGACGGGCTTGTATTTCTTCTTGACTTGGACTCCTTTGCGTTTTGGCTTGGCGGCAGCGTAAACGGCTGGGAAGGGGACGTTAATGTAAACAGGGGTAGAGACGGTATTGAGCATTCCAGATGCTTGGCCAAGAATAGAGGGGTCAGAGAGACTAGGGGAAACGAAATAAGAGCCCGGCGGGATAACGGCTTCGGAAAGGTCGCTAGCAGTCGCATATAGATAGGCAAGAGAGAGATTGTCAGAAACTGTTTTTGGGTTTTCTAATATTTCGGAATCGAGCGGGGTATGCGATTGCACTATAACAGAGTGCTTTTGGTGGTCATAGTCGAGGACGACCGCTAAAGTCTTCCTCAGAGTCGCTAACCATGGGGTGGTGGCAAAAGCAACGGGGCGGTCTGGCGCTATACTTAGGCTGAACTCGCTGTTGCTTGTGCTGACCATGGGGAAACGTAGGGATGGTGCGATGAAGGCCAGTATTGGGATCCATTATTGTTATTGTGGTTTCCGTTTCGCTAAGTGTATCAACAGTACTCTTGGTTAAGACATCGAAGGGACGACCGAGCAGGATATTGTAAGCGGGCAAGCGGAGGACGTGGATCTGAAGGTACAGGGTGATACCGCCAACAGTGCAAGGGACGTTACGAGCTAGACCAAGCAATTTGTCCATGGTACCGTTAGCGCTCTGCATGTTCAGAATGATGCTGGGGTCGTAGGAGATACCGAGATAGTTAGCGACTTTAGCAGACATGGAGATGATCTGGGAGCCGCTATCTGCCATACTTTCGATTTCCTCGCGGTTATCGGCCAAGAGCATGATGGACCGGATTGACTGGGATTCCTGAGCGACCGTTAACATAACCGGCTCCTCACCAGGCGGTAGCGACTTGATGTACGCTTCCACTGGGTCGATTGAGGTGACTTGGGCTCTAGTGGCATCGGTAAGAGGAGGGTTGGCAGCTGTCAGGTCCCACTGACGACGGGGGCTCAGCTACACTGGCGAGTCCTTACTAGGCGAGCTTGGGAGGCTAAGTACGGGTCCGGGGCTTCGCAGAAGCTCCGGGTACAGCTACGAGTGGTCCGGGGGAAGTCCGGACGCTCCGGGGTACGAGTAGTGCCGCGCGCGAGGTAGAAAAGTGCTCCGGGTAGGGGAGCACGGGAGCAGGGGAGGGGGTAGGGCGTAACGAAGGGGAGGGTGGATAGCGAAGGGGAGTGGTACGGGTTGGGGTGGGGGTAGGTTCGGAACAGGAGAGTAGGTACAGAATGGGCGGGGTGGGCTGGTTAGGAGACCAGGGTGAAGAGAGAAAGAAATACAGATGATAGGTAAGGAAACAGAGAAGAGAAATGGAGAGGAGAAATGAGTCACGGAATGGAACGAGGCACGGAGACGAGAGACGAGAGACAAGAGATGAGACCGGAGAGAGAGAGAGGCAAGAGAATAGATTGAGATTGAGATAGAGACACAGACAGAGACAGAGACACGGAAATATGGAGAACTACGGTTAATATCAAGACTCCTTTACTCGTATGCTATCCTATGGTTTATGTATTGCCCTTCCACTAAGAACCGGGTAGGATCCTAGCCGAGACCGGGACATCTGATTCCTCCGACTAAGTTCCCGGACTGGCTCCCAGCCCCGGGGTCGTGATAGTGGTCGGAGCGTGCTGGCGCGGGTTACGGCGGGCTTGTGTCGGGCGGGTCGGCGGCCATGCTGCGCAATGGTGGTGTAGTCCTTGCTTGCGCAATATACTGATGCTCTGGGGCTGAGTCAATCCAATCACGTCAAACCGTTCAGAATAAAGTTTAACGTCGTAAAGACAAAAGATATACTTTCGACTATAAGTCAGAAAGCAGAGGGTCTCAATGAACTCCGGCGTAAGCAATTCACTCCCTGGGAACCACCAAGCCTTTATCCACCAATTACCTGTCGATTCTAGCCTAAATCTACCCTATTTATACTAGTCTACAGGGTGCACAGACCCTCTACATGTGACTTGTGAAATCTATGACTTTATGGTAATAGGATCGCTTTTCTACAGTAATTGTGTGAGATTCTACCCATAGTTCCGTCCAGATCCCTTCAGCCGACACCTATTGATCCATTTGTGACCCCTTCCAGCATAGAACAGGATAGACTCATGAAGAATCTCCGGAGTTTCACTGTTATGCAACATTCATGTTCTGAGGAGGGAACAATAACATCGGCCCCTCCTGCTGCCTCAAAACATAATATTCTGTCCCTTCCTCCTGTCCCTTCATATTTCATGACTTCTGATGCTTCTGGGGCTTGCCTGACAAGTCCTAGAGTCACCATATTCCGGAGTTCTTCCACTTCCAGGAAAACATTCATGTTTCTTGGAAGGACATGAATGTACTTGTTCCAGCTGTTTGAAACATACTAGGAACATATTCATCCGATACCCTTCTCCCTAAAATTCATATTTCCATGTAGTCCGATGTCCTGACTTTTCCTGAGCCAGCCCTTTTCCTTCTGTCCTCTAGAGTATCTGATAGTTCCCCTTGTCCTGACATACCAAATACTCTCCTGAACCCAGAGCTTTCCCCAGCTCTTCCTAAGTCTTCCTACTTCGTTGCCTATGTTTCCTGATCTTCCTTCGATTATTATTGATCCATCCCATTCATTCCAGTGGCAACCACACTTCCTCTTTTGATCACCTTTCCTTATGGGTCTTTCCCCTAGTCAGAATCATTCCTAAAATTCTTTCTCCTTGTTCCGGCCTATTCCCTCTTATTCCTATGGCTCCCCTCTTTCCTTCTTTGCCTATCTTCGATGATTTGATATTCCGGACCTTCCTATCTTTTTATTCCATGGAGTAAGATGTCAGATTCTTTGATTATCTCTTGATTAGAGATATCTGGCAGAGATCTGCTATGTCCACCATTCCAGCAATAATAATCGATATTTAATTGCCCATTTTTCGTCCCCTTGCTTGTCCAAATACTCTATTATTTTATTAGCCCTTCAGCAATGTGAATTATTTAAGTGTTTCCATGTTTTCCGGTTTCTGAGGAGTTGTCTGCCTGTTATGCCTACAGTTTTCAGCACATAGTATGGTTTGTTTTAACCAGGACTTATGACTTTAGACATAGAGTCATATCAGTGGCGCCCCTTGGCACCACAGAAGCAGGTGGCATTGTGACATGCCGACGGTTCATGAGAGGAATGTTGCAGAACGTTATGTGATGGCCGGGACGCCAGGGTTCCGGGTGTGTCCGGTGACAGGGAAGCCTTGGGGTGACGTGTCGGCCGAGATGCCGGGGTTCGGTGATGGCCGGGGGTGTAGGTCCCGCTGACAATGGGGGCTCAGCTACACTGGCGAGTCCTTACTAGGCGAGCTCAGGAGGCTAAGTACGGTCCGGGGCTTTGTGGAAGCTCCAGGTACAGCTACGAGTGGTCCGGGGGAAGTCCGGACGCTCCGGGGTACGAGTAGTAACGCACGCGAAGTAGAGAGTGCTCCGGGTAAGGGAGCATGGAAGCAGGAGAGACAGGTAGGGAAATGGAGAGAGAAAACGGAAAGGAGGAACGAATCATGGAATGGAACGAGGCACGGAGACGAGAGACAAGAGACAAGAGATGAAACCGGAGAGAGAGAGAAGCAAGAGAATAGATTGAGATTGAGATAGAGACAGAGGCAGAGACAGAGACACGGAAATACAGAGAACTACGGTTAATATCAAGACTCCTTTACTCGTATGCTATCCTAAGGTTTATGTACTACTCTTCCGCTAAGTCCCGGGTAGGATTCTAGCCAGGACCGGGACATCTGATTCCTCCGGCTAAGTCCCCGGACTGGTTCCCAGCCCCGGGGTCGTGATAGTGGTCGGGGCGTGCTGGCGCGGGTTACGGCGGGCTTGTGTTGGGCGGGTCGGCGGCCGTGCTGCGTGATGGTGGCGTCCTTTGGCGCCACAGAAGCGGGTGGCATTGTGACATGCCGACGGTTCGCGGGAGGAATGTTGCGGAACATTATGTGA
>QGOB01000620.1:0-48884 GCA_003313055.1 Termitomyces sp. MG145 | reverse complement strand
CGAGCTCACCTAGTAAGGACTTGCCAGTGTAGCTGAGCCCCCGTCGTCAGCGGGACCTGACAGAGAGATGTGTTTGCAGGCGAAATAAAAGACTAAATGAAAGGCAGCTACCAGTTGGTGGAGTACTGATCCATCCAGTTTGCAGAGAATGTAAGCACCTCCATGGTTTTGTGATATTACCACTAGCGGTCCTAAGTATCGAGGTTGCATCTTCTTGTTATGAGTGACTTCAATTCATGTGTTCCTCATCAATACTAGATCTCCTTGCTTGAAGTCGTAGTCTCATATCGTAGCGGCATGTTCTTGTTCGAAACAAATAGCAGCTAAACGGTGGGCAGTAAGAACAATGTCATGTAAACGGTTGAGATCGGCTTGTCTGCATTGGAGGTCAATGGCGCATTGGGCAATGAGGTCGGTAGTCATTAACAAGGAATTGGGAGGTGGCTGGAGGTAGGTTGCTTCTACAATGTCGGTGGGGAACAAGGGATGGGTACTGGTCATGCGGCGGCAGACGGTAACACGTTCTGACCAGAAGACTGAGTAAGCGGCTGAGCTCCACTTGGACTGGTCTCCATTAACAGCTTTGAAGAGGGCTTGTCTAACGTCGAAATGAGGTCGTTCGGCAATACCGTTAGCATGCTTGTTGTAACCGGATATGCGAATGTGGTTGATGTTGTACTTCTTGGCAAGATAAGCAATGGCTTTGATGATGGGAGGGCCGTTATTGGTAACGATTTCATTAAGGGTGCCCCAGCGGCAGATGATGTCTTCGAAGAGCCACTTAGCGATGGTGTCGGTATTTTTGTGAGCGAGCATGCAGAATTCAGGATAGTGGATTAACAAACAGCATCCTTGGATGATATATTTGAACTTGTTCAAAGGTGGCATGAACATGGTGTTGATGTAGATTTTGCTGAATAGAGCAGCGGGGGTAGCGACGGTAGGTGGTATGAGGACTTTGGTCGTTTGGTGGACCTGGCAAATGTGGCACGAGCAAATGTACCAAACAATATTGGCCGCTACCTGGGGCCACCAAAAGCGCTCTAGTAGGGTGGCTCTTGTAGTGAACAGACCACAATGTCCAAGGTCATCGTGCATAGCGTGCAGGATATGAAGTCGCGAGTCAGTCGGTATGAAAAGCTTGTGCTCACTGTTACGATTGCGTTGCCAGAGCTTGCCGTTAGCAAGGAAGAAGCCGCTAGCATATTGAAGGAAGGTAGCAAGGGCTTTGTTGTTAAGACCTGTCAGTTGTTTGAAGTTGGTAAGCCACTGCTTAACAAGTTGGACTCTTTTGTCGCCGGCAAGAGCTTTGGGGGAGCAAGGGACAGTGTTGTAGGAAAGGGGGTCAGTAATGGGTGGAATCGAGACTTCAGTAAGGGGTACAGTGTCATTAATGAATGTCGCTAGAGTCAGAAGGTAATGGGAAAATGGGGGTAAACGAGAGGCAGTAGAGGCTGAGCAGGCAAGGGCAGTCGGTAACTGAACATGGTGCATGAATCTGTGCATACAATCAACCCAGTCTTCGAAGATGTCGTTGTCGGTATCATCTGGGGGAGGGTCGGTAGGCTGTAACGGTCGTCGCAAAAGTCTGTCGGGTCCATGGAAGGTTCCTTTAATGTGTACAAGCTCAAAGTGGAACATAAGGATAGCCATGATCCAGCGGTTCATACTAGCTGAAGGCTGAATGTCAGGGTTCTGCAGCATACCTTTGATGTAGCAGGCGTCGACTTCAACAATAAGGTTCCTAACACCTAGGAGGTACATGTGTAGCGCCTGCAAGGCTCAGTACAAACTGTAAAGCTCAAGCTTGGAGCTGACTGAAGCAAGCTTCATGTTTGTTAAGGGTGATGGAACTGAAACGGTTATAGCGACGTTGCTTGCGATTGTCAGTAGTGCACTGGCAAAGGTAGAAACCGACCGCTATGTAAGAAGTCTCAACCGCTAAGATCACGGGGTCGTCGGATTTGTAATTGATAGGAACGAGGGGTTTAGCGTCGTGCAAGGCCTTGACGAGGTCTTTCTGGGCGTTAAGCTGATCGGGTCCAAATTCAAAGGGAACTCCAGTACAAGTGAGCTTTGTTAGGTGATGAGTGCAATGGGCAAAGTTCTTAATGAACATCCGGAGGACTCCGACGGTTCCTAGGAAAGCGTGGACTTTGGTTAACAACTGGCAAGGGCCCCAGCGGTCCAATAGCGCTAAACAATTTTTGTCAGGTACTTGACCGTTAGGGGTGCAAACGTGGCCAAGGATCTTGAAGGTAGATGCGCAAAGGACTAGCTTATGACCGGAGAAGATACCACCACAGTACTTCATCTGCTGAAGGACATGGTTCAGGAGCTCAAAGAACTCCCAAAGCGCTAAATGAATGTTGGGATTGTTGGGATGCTTAGCAGGTGTGCCATTAACGAGTTTCCAGTCTTTCAGACCTTTAACGCCGACGTTGTTGATGAAGCTGAGGGCATTATGGGGGATTTTGGGCTGGAGGATGTGAGTGACGTCGTCATGGAAGATGGATACAGTGTTAGTCCATCCCATTGGTAGTGTTACTAAACAGAGAGCACCAAACAGTGTCTGGAATGTTGTTAAGTCACAGGAAGTGGGGTCAATAATGCGTTTGTCGTAGCCAACGTAGAGGTCAAGGGTGGCGCTGCAAATGCGGCCAGCGAAGGATTCGGCAACGTGGTCAGGGAAGGGGGGAACTCCAGAGTGGCAGATTGTGACTTGGTTTAACGGCTCGAGACTGTGGACTAGGCAAAGTTTACCATTTTTCTTCAAGACACAAAACCAGCGGGACCGGTAAGCGGAGTTCGAAGGTTCGTAAATGCCTGCTTGGATCTTGCTACGTATGATCTCGCAGATCTCCTTTTTGAGGCCTGGCAGTATTGGTTGGTTGTGCTGAATCCAAGGGACGTGAGGGATGGTTGGTATGCAAACAGGGGGGAAGAAGTCGGGTCGTAGGCTACCTCATTCGGAGTCTTCCCAAGCAAATGCATTTTGTTGCTTAGCGACAAGGTCCACGAGTACATTAAGCTCATCTTGGGTAAGAAAACCGGTATTGTGTTCCTTAACAAAAGTTGCTTTGCAGTCTTTGGTAAAGCGAGGAGTCGGTAAGAAGGGAGGGGGATTAGGATCGAGTTTGGGTATGTTCGCTAAGCCAAGGATATGTTGTTCAATTCAAAAGTCCTCGCTAACCTGGCTAGTGACAGGCTTGGTCTTCAATGTGACTGGCTTATATTTCTTCTTGGCTTGGACTCCTTTGCGTTTTGACTTGGCAGCAGCATAAACGGCTAGGAAGGGGACATTAACGTGAATGGGGGCTGAGAGAATGTCAAGCATTCCAGATGCTTGACCAAGAATCGAGGGATTAGAGAGACTAGTGGAAACAAAATAAGAGCAAGGCGGGATAATGGTCTCGGTAAGGTCACTAGTGGTCGCATATAAATAAGCAAGAGAGAAATTGTCAGAAACTGTTTTTGGGTTTTCTAATATTTTGGGATTGAGTGGGGTATGCACTTGCACTATAACGGAGTGCTTTTGGTGGTTGAAGTCGAGGACAAAGTCTTCCTCAGAGTCATTAACCATGGGGGTGGTGGCGAAAGCAACGGGGCAGTCTGGCACTATACTTGGGCTGAACCTTCTGTTGCTTGTACTGACCGCGGGGAAATGTAGGGATGGTGCAATGAAGTCTGGTATTGGGGTCTGTTATTGTTATCGTGGTTTCCATTTTGCTAAGTGTGTCGACAGTACTCTTGGTAAGGACATTGAAGGGGCAACCAAGCAGGATATTGTAAGCGGGTGAGCGTAGAACGTGGATCTGAAGGTACAGTGTGATACCACCAACAGTGCAGGGGACATTACAAGCTAGACCGAGAGATTTGTCCATAGTACCATTAGCGCTCTGCATGTTCAGAATGATGCTGGGGTCATAGGATACACCGAGATAGTTAGCAACTTCAGCAGACATGGAGATGATCTGGGAGCCGCTATCCACTATACATTCGATTTCCTCGCAGTTATCGACCAAGAGCATGATAGACCAAATTGCCTAAGATTCCTGAGCGACTGTTAACATAACCGGTTCTTTTCCAGGCAGTAATGACTTGATATATGCTTCCACGGGGTCTATTGAAGTGACTTGGGCTCTGGCGGCGTTGGTAAGTGAAGGGTTGGTAGCGGGGGTGTTGTTAAGGGAAAATGAAGGCAGAGCGTCATCGAGAATGTCGGTAGATTCTTGGAAAGCGGTGATGTTAGGAGGTGCAGTTTGTTTAGGCGTAACGGTGTTTCTGAACTGGTTCCAGATGTTGTTAGAGAGTGAGAAGAGTTTGCCAACAGAGACAGTGAGCTTGGTCTGAAGAACCCAGTCAAATACCTGCTTGGACTGCTCAATATCATAGATGGGAGCCGTACTTTGGTAAGCAGCGTCAGGGTGTTTGTCCGGAGCGCCAAAGTTTTGATTGGTCAGAGGCTGATAGCGAGACGAGATACCGGAATAAGGGTGAACTAGGGGATTGACCATGGGAACATGGTTAACAACTGGTGGCTCAGAGGCTTTAGTGGTACCGATAGCAGAGGCAGAGGCAAGACGTTTGTTAGCGACAGGAGGACTGGCAGGAACAGATCGTTCGTTAACGGCGGGTGAACTGGCAGGAGCAGGGTTGTTAGCGGCTTTAGGGGGAACTGGTTGGTATCCCTTAGCATGAGGGATCTCAATACCGTCAAAGACTTCCGCTGGGCGGCATAGTGCATAAAGTTCCTGTTCTAAGGCAGCAACGCCTTCTTCCCTGGATAATGTTCCCGGGCTAGAGGTTTCTGGTTGCAAGACCTCCTGGATAAATGTCTGGGACATGCCTTGGAGCTCTTCTGCATTGGGGTTAGCGTTAGCGCTGAGGTGGCCGGTAAGAAGCTGGTTGGGGTTGAGCCTGTGCCATTTGTTGATGTGTTCCATGTAGAGCCGTTTGCCGATGTAGTTGGGGATCATAGCACCAGACGGTAAGACAACCTTGCCTTCATGGTTCCGACAGATCTTGCCTTGACTGATGAAGCTTTCCAGCTTAACGCAATTGCCTCGTACCATAGTGTGACTGGTTTTGCCACAGAAGTGGCAGCTGTCGCTAGGAGGTCGAGAGATGCGGGACTGAGAGGTGTTACCAGCAGCCAATGCGGCCATCTTTTCCTCCATGCATGCCAGAGCATTAACGATAGCGGCAGCGGCAATGTCAAGAGGTTCCTTTTTAATGATCGTCGTCAGTATGGGGGCAGTGGTGTTAACGGTGGGAGTCTTAGCGTTAGTGGTTGTTAGCTTTTTTGAAGTCGTAGTGGTGTCGGTACCCTTCAGAACCCATTTGGCAGCTTCAAAGACTTGGTCTACCTCATAGGGGTCCTCTGGGTGATGATAGGGAAGGGTGATTTCTAAATGGCGGACAAGTTTGGACCACAACAAAGTTGGTATGCCTTGCTGGAATAAACAGTGTTCCTCATTTTGGTAGATCTTTCCTTTAGCCAGGAGCCAACGCGCTAGGCACTGTAGTAATCCGAGAAGTGTCCAAGAGTAGAGATACTGGCCAAGAAAGTCTGGTTAATGAGTCGCTCGAGATCCTGGAGAGTGTACTGGGCGGATTCCTCAGCACCAGGGTATAAATGAAAGACTGCTATCTTCCACTCGGCATAGGTATGGTCGCTAAACTCTGGCAAGCCAAGCCAAGTCTCCACAGAGTCATACAATATGTACCAAGCGGCATATTCCTTCTTTTGGTTATTGTCATTAACAGTGCAGTCTGCTAAGAGATATTCGAGCTTGTGGAAGTACTGGGCAAGCTCTCGCGGGCAACTCTCGTCCCATTTAGGTGCAGTAGAGTCGTTGCAGGGTGGCATATGACGGGAAAGATGGGCGTCACCCATGGCAGTAGGGCTAACGGGTGTCGGTAAGGGTGTAGTGGATTGAACTGGGGAATAAGGGTCTGGGGATAATGGTGGTAGTGGTGCGTCGAGAAAGTTGTCACTGTGATGGCCTGGGAAGTTCTCTAGGAGTTCGGTAACGTCGAGAAGTTCCCTAGCAGTAGCGAGTTCCTCTTTGAGGTTACAAGGCGGAGTTGTTAAGGGTGTTAATGGCGAAGGAGGGGGAATGTCAAATGGGATCACGGGGAGCAAAGATTTGGTAACGAGATGTAAGTGGTTTTTGGCCTGGAGGCAAGTTTCTGGTGGAATTTTGCTATAGAACCCCTCGTGGTGGGCTCTAAAATGATGCGCTGACTTGCCGCCTAGCTGCCGTGCAGGAAACAACCAACAAGACCAGCTAGATAGGGATAGCTAGCAAGTAGTAGCGTTATGTGTGTGTGTGAGAGGAGTCAAGCAAAGTCCCAGAAACCCAGTAAGGAGTTGTGAAGTTGGGGTCAGTAAGGAAGTGAGAGAGGGTGGTAAGAGATAACGGTTTGAATGTTAGGGTCGCTACCAAATCACAGCGGGTTGAGAGATCTGTAAAGACCCAGAAGGTCGTTAAGGAATTTAAGAGGAGTTAATGGAAATATATGAGTCGCTAGCTGTAAGCGCTAGCGTTAACGAAGGCGAGACAAGGGCACCCGTATGGTGCTTGACAAAGGCAAAGCGAGGGCACCTGTATGGCGCGTAACGAAGATGACAAGTGCAAAGTTTAACGATACCGTTAAGCTGAGCACAGAAACCAAAGGAGACTGGACTGGGTAAACCCAAATCAGCCGTTAACAAAGCAAGAGCGAGAACAAGATCTTAAGTGTAGTCTGAAATGGGGACTAGACTCTGGTATGATTTGATGATGATTAGCTACTGACAAGGCAGTATTTATAGGTACGTAAGGTGATAAAAGGGGAAACCGGTAAGAGATAGTAAGTGTAGCAGTCGCATGTGATAGCGCATGTCGGGGGCCGCTATTGAATAGGAAAATTGTAAGTAATATGAGAAAATTGTAAGTAGATTGAGAAAGAAAAATTGTAAGTGAAAATAATTTTATGATCATTGGGTTATTGGTAACGCGGTTACGATCGATTGTTGGCCGCCAGTCGGGGGCTGTAGAGAGGGCTGGATTGTCCAAGGTTGGCCTGGTCGTTAAGGCAATTTTCGGTAACAGTCAGTGTTGTTAGCAGTCGGTCATTAGCAGTCATGTGCTGAGGTCATGTGCATGGTTCGACTTGTCGGTGTCAGGCAGCCAGCGCTGACTGGGTTGTATCACCGTCTCACTCTCCTGGCCTCCAAAACTGACCCTTTCAGGAAAGGAGTCACCATCACAATTGCAGCAGCTCTGGGATGCCCAACCTGCCCCATTGCAGCACTCAAAGCTCTTTTCACAGAGCTCCCTTGTGATGGCAACACACCCTTGTTCAAGCAACCTGATGGAAAAGCACTCTCCTATTCACACTTCATTAGTGCCATCCATGGTGCTCTGTCCCAAGCCAGCCTTAATCCATATGCATATGCAGGTCACAGCTTCTGACAGGGTGCAGCATCTACAGCTGCTGCAGCAGGATTTTCCAACTACAAGATTCCGCTACTTGGATGCTGGTGGAGTGACTCTTACAAATTATACATAGAAAACAATCTGGCACACATTCTTCATCTTTTGTCACTTCTCCAACTTGGCCTACACTCACCTGTCAAAACCTTGTTGAAGGCACCAGTAGTCCCGTTCCAACTGGCAGTTAGACTCAGTGGTGTGGGGCATTGAATAGGCATGTCTTTGCAAGTAGAGAAGACAAAAGCAGACATGTTGACATGGCTGCAACAAGAATCTTCCCATGCCAACACTGCAAGAGTGCACCCTCAACTCCTGACATCACCTCCCCCCTTTCAAACCTCCAGCTCTGTAGGATTACACTGCCCTGGCTTGAGTTTCACCCTCCCCCTCTCTTGGGAAGGGGGATCCAGTGCTCAAGAACTCCTCAGGACTCAAGAAATATCATTTCTTCCTGTATCACACAGCTGAACATGAATCAACTCTATTAAAGATCTCACCAACCTTCTATCATCTGGCACTTTTATTACACTCACTCTCTCAAATTGACCAGCCTCGAATTAACCACGGTATCCCGCCTTCGCATGCAAATGGCTCCCGTGACAGGGACCTCATCCACCCCCTGATTATTTGGGTCCCGCGGCCAAGGACCTTGTCCACCCTTGGTTACTTGGAAAGAGCCGGAACCCCAGCTCTGAATCACTGTACCATGGCCACGTGCTGGAGTAAGGATAGGAAAAAAGGAGAATGATGAGGGGGAAACTGTGACACGGAATCGGCACGCACTGTCACATATCAATATCTACTGGCATTTCACGGGACGTCATGACATTCCGCGTCCGCATAGCACCACAGGAACTTCACTGGTTACGAAAATACCCCTAGCCTTGAATCCGTACTAACCCTAACCTACCTTTGATCTGCCTTTGAGCATACTGCGATGTGACCCGCTCTATACATGCCACCACAATCTCTGCGAGGAAAGTTCTACTATACAAAAAACTACATAAAAATAGATACAAACAACGCTACACCTCGTACAAGGGTACTGTACACCGGCCTTCCGGCCCGCCTCTTAGCTCTGTATCGTAGCTTGCCGGCGTTAAACAGAGACCATCATCCAATTTCTTAGTGAGAACAAGTGAGTTCCCTCTCCGTTTATTACTTTATCCTCGTGCTTACTTTATGCTTCAGGTTCCTAGAAGCAAAGCCTCTCGTTTGTCTTCTTATATCCTGTTTATATTTTTGATTTGAGTGAATCCCCTCAGCAATGAAAAACCTAGTTTGGGGATATCTCATCAACGACGACGTGCTCCTCCAATATGGCCTCCAACAAGGCCTTGGTACAGATACTCCAGACGCTCGACAGACTACCATCTTCAATGCTGTGATGAACCTTCTGACTCGTGCCGAAATATACGCGGTAATGGCCGGTGTTATGGACCGTTCTGGTCAAGTTCAGAGTTGCCTTGCCCTTGCACGTGTTACGGACGACCCTAACGAATGTTTTGGGAAGCCACCCCAGGAGAATATCGATCGATTGAAAGCGGTGTTGAATACGGACAAAGATCCTCGTTGGTACAAGTGGTGTTGTTGATGTTGATTGAGAGAAGGTTACATTCACTCTTCTGGTATCATACCTCGATCGAGATGCACAAATCGAGTTCAATTGTCGGTTTAGTTTTCTATCAGGGCCCGCATTCCCAATATTCGGCGCCGTTTTTCGTGACACTGACATTATGCATGAATCAAAGAAACTCCGAACCATTTAAATCATTTCGTCAAGTCCACTATCTGTGACTTTCTTGAATGGGTACTCTCGCTCCTTCAGTCTCACAGTGTGTTTTCCCAAGCCTTAATGACGAAACGTGCGGCACCATAGGGAGGTCTTTGTCGTCGGAAAATTTTCTGGCATAACATTTGCGAATGATTTTTGAGAGATTTGATTGAACGCAACTTGTTGAGCAACTTGTTAATAGTAGTGTCAGTTTCTTGTTAATAACTCTATGTTACTCGAGATTCCTCACTATCAGTAGGCTTGACTGTTGGGTATTGGCGCCACCAGGCAGAGATAGTCAAGACATACCTCTTCTTATTTCCGTTTCCGTACGTTCTATGCGCTGCGCGCCGCCCTCGATCGTTATTTACTAATCTTTATGTTAAAACTTTATTTTTTTCTTCATATGGATACAGATATCCCGATCGGGTTTTCCCTCAGCTGTCTACACTATCGTGCGAGACTCTGAGGGTAAGCCCGATCCATTACTTGTTATCGTATTATTTACTTATTACCGTCTCGTATACTTACTATTGTCTGTATCCTAACAGGTTAATATTCAGCTGTCTACACTATCGTGCGAGACTCTGAGGACTTACTATTGTCTGTATCCTAACATTGACAAGTCTCTCCCATTGAAGAATTACCTTTGCCTGGTCAAGCCAATCGACTGCTGCCACTCAGCCATCCTCATACAACTGAGAACTGGCCACCTGCCACTGAATGAGTCCCTATTCTGCATACACAGGGTGAAATCCCCTGTCTGTCCTTACTGCAGAGGTATCACAGTCAAGACAGTGTTGAGGATACAGACCCACAGGCTTATATAATCCTTTCATATGTTTTGTTTCTGTGGCAATGTAAAGGAGTCCAAAAGTAAGTCAAAGCCTAAGGGAAAGGGAAAGGACAAACATCACTGCAAAAATTGGGAAAAGGATGGACATACTAATGATCAGTGCTTTGAAGATGGCAGCAGCACATAGCTGGAAAAGCACCCAAGTGGTGGCTCAAGAAACACAAGGGGAAGGGCAAAAGTAAAGCAGATAAATTGAAGTCAGTGAACACTGCCAAAACTGAAGAACAAGATGATAATTATGCATTTCTCACCCTCCTAACCATTGATGCTCCTAACAACAATACTGGCAATAACATTGCACTCACTTTTACATCAGGGCATAATCACAAAACCCACGCTGCATCTCCCTCCACTGGTGTCATAATTAATTGTGGTGCAAGCAGCCACTTTTTGCTGACCCATGAAAAGTTCCTGAATTATCAGGAGATCAATCCTGGACCTGTTCATGCAGCCGATGGATGTACCCGAATGCTCTAGGCAGAGGTAATCTTTGTATCTGTTTGCCAATGAGAGACAGAGAAAAATCAGTACCTGTTTTGCTGAAGACAATTTATTTCACATCCCAGATGGCTTTCATGCTAATATCCATTTTGTGTCTCAATTGGGCTGGATGTTCTCTACTTATTGAGGACAGAATGTGCATTATACATAGTCCTAAACCACATTGTCAAGTCATTGGCCATGTCCCTGCTGTCTGTGAACTATACCAAGCCAATCTATCACTTGCACCATTGCCCTCAAATCTTGTTGCCAATCTTGCTTTGAAATTAATCCACAATCAATGAACTTCATAGACATATGGGTCATATAAACCATAAAGACTTATGAGAACCAGGGAATAACCACTGGTGTTGAGCTTGATATGTCATCAAAGCCCTGAACTATGTAAGGCTTGCATCAAGGGAAAGGCACAACATCATCCTTTTCCCAGAAAGAGCAAAACATAATATATGCACTATAGTGAAAAAGTTGTCAATGACTTGTGGGGACCAGCCCAAGTAAGATCATTGGATGGAAGTTATTACTCATACAAAAACATTGGCATGTACACATGCAAAGAGTACATCATATTCCTGTCTTGCAAATCCAACATCCTCAAAGCATACTGCAATCATGAAGCATGGGTCAAAATACATTGAGGTGTGATTATTAAGACTTACAGAAGCAACTGTGGTGGTGAATTTATGAGCATGCAAATGGAAAGCCATCAGACCACAGCCAGAACTCACAACCTAACTGTCCATGACTCCCCACAATCAAATTGTGTGGCCAAGTGTGCAAACTGCACTGTTGTTGAAGGTGTATGTGCAATGATGATTGCAGCAAGGCTCCCAAAGAATCTCTGGGCAGAAGCTAAATGCTACCTGGTCTGGCTAAGGAATCAAGTGCCATCAAGTGCACTTCCTGGACACACTATGCCATATCAGATGGCTACAGGAAAGAAACTCAACATCTCAAAGATCCCAGAATGGGGCTCACCAGCTTTTGTTAAGCTAAACAAGACTGTAAAGCTTGAATCTAAAGTGGAAGAAGTCAAAATTGTTGGAATTGATGATTGATCAAAGGAGTATAGGGTTTATTGGCCCAACAAGCACATTTTAACTGTTGAAAGGGGACATCTACTTCAGTAGGGATGCTGCCATTAGCCCAGACAATGTCCAGATTGAAGAGGAGTATGACTCACAAGTCAATCCAGACAGTCCCCAAGGCTTAGCACCACTGGATCCAAAAGTCGAAAAATGCATCAAAGATCTGCAAAAAGCATTCCAGCAAGCTCCAGACACTTTGTCAGCCAAAGACCCACCTATCTTCAAAGCCCTCACACCTAAAAATGTGTTGAAACTCGCTTGTCAGCCTCCAGCAGTTTGATCCTGACCAGTATGGCTGAGGATGTTGAAGAAACATGACAAAAGAAGTAAACATTGCTGAATCCACATTTGGTGTCAATGCAGCCAAAATGCTGGAACCAAGTGATGGTTGAAATTGGGCTCAAATGGATCACCAATACAATCAAACACATGTTAGCAGTCAGCAAAAATGTGCTGTCTATGAAAGATGCATTAAGTGGTGGTGAGAAGAAAGAATCAAACTCAGCTATTGATGCCAAACTTGCATTGAGAAATTGAGCACATGGGAAGTGGTCCAGGCCCCTGCAGATGCCAATATCATCTCTTGCAGGTACATTCTATGCTGCAAGTGTGGAGCTAATGGCAAAATCATCAGATACAGAGTATTCCTGGTTGCAAAAGGTCAAAACAGCAGTTTTTTATCAACTATACTGAAACATTCACTCCAACTGTCCATGCCACCACACTCCAAATACTTCTCTCAATTGCAGTGTCACAAGGTGCAGCCACTGAACAGGCTGACATGTCTAAGGACATCATATGGATTGACAAATTACTCAAGGACATTTCATTCTTTTATTTACATTCTTTTCCAGCTGATTTGTATTGCAACAATCAAGGCACCATTCAACTCTCAAAAGATGTGACTTTTCATGGTTGAACAAAACATATCAACATTCATTTTCATTTTATTTGCCAGACCATTTCCCCTGGCCATATCCATCTACACTGTATTCCTACTTCTAATTGAAAATTATCAAAAATGCTGTACTACATGTGCTAGTTTGTTCATTGTAATTTCAGAGACCCCAAGCTTTGTATTTTTTTGTTTTAACCAATGTCAAGCACTTCATTGTTCACTAGTCTGGGGGTGGAGGTCTGGAGTAAGTAGTAGAGCTCTCAAGTCAATTCCACCACAAACTGGGGGCCACAATCAGAGACAAAGGCATCCAAAGCACTGTGGAGCTTCCATATGTTCTTCTGGTACAGGTTGGCAGCTCCAAGGGCAGTGCAGGTGGTAGTGATGTGGATGAAGAAGTGCACTTGCTTCTCTACACTATACATGGACACTAGAATGATGTTGTAACCATGAGCATCTGACATCTCTGAGATGAAGTTCACTGAGACTACACTCCATTGGTCATTAGGGATGGGGAGGGAGTGGAGCTCTGCAATGCATGGTAAAAGGGCTTGGCCCAGAGGCACATGTTACAGGTGCTAGTGTAAGTGCCAATATAGCATGACATCTGAGGCCACCAGTAGTTGTGCAACACCAGCTCCAAGGTCTTCCAGTACTCAGGATGTCGTGCAGCTCTGGAATCATGGTGCTTCTCTACAATCTGTTGGCATATTTAGGTTCATTTGGCATGGAGATGCACTCATAGAAGGTGAGCACATCCTGGTCTAGTTGCCACTCCTGGCTGTAAACCAAGCAAGCCCTGGTCTGTCAACTTGCCTTAAGTGCCCCTTGCTGCCTTTGCCACGAAGTCCTCAAGGAGACTGTCACAGTTGCCCTTTTATATGTCCCCCAGGATGAGAGCCTCCCTCAAGCTTTTGTCTGCCTATTCTTTGACACTCACACTCAGCCACCCACCCTCCCATCCCCTCCATACAATCCATGGGCCATCCTAATCCTTATGGACATGGTGAGAATTCTGACACCATTATCCATACATCACTGTCAATCTTGTAACCTGAATGGTCATGCTTTGAGACCCCTCACTACCTGACAGCAGAATCACGTCACACCCATTACTTCACCTGGACTTTGACTTGATAGTACACCAGGTGCAGAGTTGGCCCAGCAACCCTATTCCTATTGGATACTCCTCTCTGTCTGTTGTTCTGCAGGACCGGCTTCGGGAACAGAGTACACGGAGAGCATTGGGACTAGAACAATAATAAACTCAGTGAGTTAATAGCACTAAATAGTATTCATTGTAATGAGTACCTAGAACAATAATACTATGATATGACGTGAGCAACTTGTAGTAAGCGTATTATATCAGTGAGTTAATAGCATTGAGGTGTAACATATGCGGTGACAAACGAAAAATGAACGAAAGTATTACTTGAGCGTTGCATCACGCTGTATTCTCAACACTGTCAACTATAAATTACTTACTTATTTAAGAAACCCTCAGTTCTTTTCTGCGGACTGAGGGTACGTACATATCATTGTTTTCACATATCATACACTTACTGCCCCTGTGGATTAGATCCTTACAATAATAGTTCTACAGATTAATTAGAAGTTCCTTTTTGCGAACATCCTTACGATAGTTCTACACCAACATGCGCTCGAGTTGAGCAAAATGTACACTGATCTCATCTCAAACCGTATGATCTCATGAAAACTAGCCTGAACCTTGCTGAAAGGTCGTCCTGGAGGGCTTGGAATCCCATTCCCGCAACACGCTCCTCTGATGTGGCTGCTGCTAGGTTCTCGGAGTTTGGTTAAGTGTAAGGCTTTGACCGGCGGATCGCAAGTCGGCGCGTCAATAGCACTAAGAACCGAATGTATTGTAGACGTCTGCTATAGATAGCCGGAACTGACATGCCTAAAAACCGAATGGACTAAACTAGGCAGAAGTATCGATGTACTATCTACGCTATGGAGGGACGTGGTCACCGTGTATCGTGACATCCTGTGCCCTCCTCGACCGCTCTTCTCATTCAATGTCGGCACTTTCAGCTCTTCGTCAGCTTGACGGTCTACAAACCACATCTTACATGCACTTTACATGTCGGGAAGAATAAAAAGCCTCTATGACGTAGAGCCCCTTCGATTGTTGACGGTTATCAACCTTCTCGTAACACCGAGGGTATCTCTTTTGAGCTCCGGTTCTTTCATTTTCTCTTGAACATGCCAGTTCCTCAGCTCACGCATAACAGGAACGTCTCCGAGTTTACTCATCTCGACTCCCAAACAGTAACAGTATTCTAAAGTTTTCAGTAAGGATCAAACCTGGACAGCTTGTCGTATGAGGTCACCTCGGAAGAAACTCTCCTTGATGAAGTCCCCATCAAAGCTGACAAAATAGCGGATGTTCGCAATATTACATCGATACATAGACAGAACCACTCAATTTGGCGACTCTAGCTGAAAATATTGACTTCCGGTACGCTGCATACGCTACAGATCAAAACTGCTGTGGAGAAAGGCGGCGCTAGTGATGTTGTGGCAAGATCTCGATTTGAAATGGAATTGCCTCGGGATCAGGCTCTACGAGACGTCCTTGAGGGTTTGGAGTTGCATTCAGATGTCTCTGGTGTGTAGTATCTTATCTCCACCTTCTTCCCTTTTATGGTTTCCGAGTGGTGAACAACAATGCCTGTTGGCGTAAGCTTCTGTGTCCCTTACCTCGTCTAAGACTCGGGCCGAGTTTTTGGAGTTGGATTTGATTTCTGTGAAAAGATCCAGTGACGGCTTGATTGAACTGATACTAGCCGCAAATGCATAAGTTCTGTAACTGATGCGGAACACTCTCAAGGCTGGACAGTAGAATCAAGCAGAGAATAACGCTACAGATGGAATCGCATTGGCTGTCTCTTATATCACCTGGTTATTCAGATTTCGAAGCCGATACATCTCATGAATTCGCGTCCAAGCTTTTCGTCAGCATTGTTCGTAAGACTACAATAAGGTACATAACAGATGCCGGTGAACGTGCAAAACATATTCTAATCATTACAGAGATAGAGCATGATGAAAAAGTTGGGTATCACCCAAGAACCGTTCGTGACTAAAGAATGAAATGTGTGGAGTACAAATGTGGCGTACAATTCATCGGAAATTCTAGAAACAAGGGATTCGTTCTTCAAAGGGTTTTATGCGCATACTTGCTCTTCATACGGATTTTCTTCCCATATTTCCAGAACAACCATGGTCTGTATATAGTTAATCAGTTTCAAAACAGCGGGTGGAAGTACGAGAACGTACGCAGGACATCCAAGAACAATAGCCATGCATGCAAGTATTGTGTTTCCCTTCCCGTATCCAAGTGCATTGTACATAGCCGGAGAAAACAACGGGAAACCGAAGCCTGCGACAGAGCGTAGGCAAGAGACGGCCGCTAACGCTACAGGATAAGATGAATGGCTGAAGACTACAAAGGGATGGAAATGAAAACTTGCACTCACCTGATGCTGCATGTAACGTGAAGGTATCGATGACATACGTCTGGATCGACTGGAACACAAGGATCATTCCCGCTCCGACAAACGCGACTCCAATGTCCGTGACGATCCAGTGCACTTTGTTTTGAGCAGCCCAGCCGACAATAAGAATACCGATGGGAAGGATAATGGTACCAGGTATCATAGATGCTACAACAGCTCAAGTCAATTCGCACATTTTATCTATGTAGTATAACGGAGCTTACGGAGGCGGAATTCAGGCTCTCTAACACCGTTATTCTTGTTTTTTAGATGTATGTATATCCGATCCATGTAGCGTGCATTGATTTGGGAGGCGAGTGTCAGACCTACGCCGAGGGCTATGTAATGTAGCCCCGCAATACTTGTCTTTTCATGGTATTGTCCCTCATAGATCCCCGGTATGGCGGTAAGGAAAACTGATCCATACTGTGATCTCAGATCAGAGCTCGCAAGCAGGGAGAACGTACTGTAGAATAATCCGTATGTGAAGGCCATATAAACACCGAGGAGTTGAGCAATTTGTTCTTTAAAGAAGATGAGGAAGGGGCGAGTGAGGGCTTTGCGGAAGATTGCAGCCCAGCTGGTTAAAGACACATTGAGACAATCTCTCAGCTGATTGACAGTCATTTACCTCCGTTCTCCTGATGCTTCAAACACGGTATATACATCAGTACTTTGTGCCTTCTCAGGGTCCATCGTCTTCCGAATGGTCGCAGCTTTATGTTCAAGCAACAATGGTGCAAATGCTGGAATCAACATCGATCAGAAAGTATGGGAATAAGGAAGGGGTCGAATTATTTACTTTCTTGAAGATAAAATATACCGAAGAGTTGAATGACGGCATCAACAATGCTTGTCGACCAAAACTAGACACCACTATAAGTTTCAGAACTCTTGAACATAGGCTAAGGATCACGTACCACCCACCGCCAAGTCGTACGGTCAGCGATCCTATCATCAGTCTGAGTTGATTATTTTGCAATGTCCCAAGCAACGACTTACCATGCACCGCAAACTGGTCCAATAACAGGACCAAGCAATGGAGCTAGGGAGTAGATAGCGATCGCCTTTCCACGCTCTTCAGGAGGCCAGACATCTCCAAGGACACCACCACCAACCTGAGGACAACAACGCAGTGAGATAACGACGCTATGCTTGGGTCCTGATAATTACATACAGCGAGAGGAGCACTTCCACCTAGACCTGAGAGCAGTCTAAAGGCGATAAGCTCGCCTTTGTTCTGCGCAAAACCACATCCCAAATTCCACGCTGACTAAAGTGTCAGTCGGTAAAAATAGCAAGAAAGTGATCCGCGCACCAAAATACCAAAGATTTGCCAATTGGAGAATGCGCGACCGTCCAAATATCTCACTCAGTGGTCCCAGAAACTGAAATAGGACTCAGCCGGTGGGATCGTAGGGAATGTCAAATCTGCTTACGAGAGGTCCAACAGCTATTGCGAGCCAAGTTCAAAGCGGTTTTTTTTAGGAAGAGCTGCGCCAGAGAAGGCTTACCAAAACCTAGTACAAAGACCGAAGTCATCATAGCAATGATAGCAGTACTCGTGACACCAAATTCACTGGCGATCTGCAAAGTCGCGGGCGCAACCATTGACGAAGATACCGGTGTTATGAAGGTAAATGAGGACACAACGATTGTGGCCGCCCATTTTCGACGGTACACCCAACTAGTAAGTACAGAGATGAACAACGAACGATTTCGCGTGCTTATAAGTGTGCCCTACTTTTTAGGATTCGCAGGGTCGTCCGGACCATCCCAATCAACGACGATAGCATTGTCGTGGGATAGTTGTGTTGTTTCCTCTGGATTCGGGCTAGTGGACTCCTCTTTCAGACTGAGTGTAAATGTAGGACTCGTATCAGCGTTATGGAGCATATCGATGTTGGGACCGTATCCCTGACAGACCCAAACCTTGGTTTTATAGGACGCCTTGCGGCAACGGCTACCTACCCGCTGACAATCCGGACATGATTAACGATTTCTCAATGAGTCAATGAGTGCCGTTTGCCGTTATGATGAAATTGACAATGCCGAGGATGCTTCCGAATCGGAGCTGAAACCTGTCATTCTCACGTGCCCATCACATGTCCTTGTTTTGTTCTCCGGAAGCGCGTAATTACGCACAGGCAGATGAGTAAGATAGACTGGCCTTCCGACGGTCTCGGCTGGTTCACAGCGTTAGATTCTTGTACCTTCTCGGGCTTTGTCGGCAAATTATGATATGACCTGTTAATAAGTCACGGCGCTCTCCTCTATGTGAGTTGACACAAGAGCGACCAGCCTAACTCGAAAGAATACACATTGTGTAAATATTATAGAAGCAGGTGAAGCTCATGTGAAGGATAATTCGGAAGAAATCGTGCAAGGATGAACATCTGAGATTGCTGATTACAGACCTTTCCGGAAAAGGATGGTCTACACATATTTGTAGTGAATCAAAAATCGCGAAAATCAGAATAATTGGAAAAATTCAGCCCTTGCAGCCACTTGTCCCCTACGCCTGCTACCATGATGATTTATTGCCCAATAAGCTCAGACATCAAGGACTGAACCTTAGAAACTGTTGATATGGGATGGAATAAGGAGTATGCTCAGTGTTTCATCCAGTGGTATCGAGTGCTGGTTTGACAAATACAAGGCAGAAGGTTTGATAATAATCAATCTCCTCATCCGCTGCCAATGCCAGGTGGGTGTAGCTCTGCATGATGACAACGTCAGCTTGACCTCTCTCACCCACTCAAATGACCGCCCTCAAATCCCTTGTCTCCATCCGCGTCCTAAATGACGGTTGACGGAATCATCCACCGTACTCTCCGGATTATCCTTATTCTGGATAGGCTGTATACTCTTGAGAGCGTTGAAACGGCAAAGGGCCAGGATATAGGTGGGATGTTGTGCTTGAGAATGTGTTGAAGGCCAGAGAGGAGCCGAAGTTTGGAGGAAAGAGATTTAGTACGAGAACGGGCTCTGTCAAGGCAATGGCAAAGGTTAAGGTCAAGGAGAGTACAGGGAACTTGATGGTTTCCAGCGAGATTCGTCTGCGTGGTAGCGAAATAGACAGACAGTAATGATACGTGGGTACATGGAGGTGCGTAAATCTCCTGTTGTAGCCCGAACCTTGAGATGAGGGCGACGGTTAGTGCAAGACAGAAATCGTGTTCAAGAAAGGACGAGCTGCGTCAATGCGGTGTATGTGGGTGTATTTTTCTGTTGCTCGACGTCATGTCAGGTGCGTGGTATACTTCGGAGGCTCGATAGTAACGATCCCGTTGCGAATTTATCATATCAACTTCGGATTGGGCTCGACGCAAGACCCCAGCTCATGGCACAGGAGCTAGAAGCCCAAGTTGAGCTCGTTGCCAACTGAATCTGGTGAGAGAAACGAGCGCGTCAAGGTTTGATGGTGCTACAGTGCACTCGCCATCGCTCACAACTTACCTAGGGACTATTGGTAGAACACTATTGTTCGCTAAGAGAGTATGTGGCATCTGCACTCTCAGGCTCCGCCTTTCAACTAACAACTTAGCGTGAACTACCCCGACTTCTAGACCCCACAAATTGCTATCAAGAGTCTGGATGGTGAAGCGAGGGAACACTTATCTGCGATTTGTCTTCTCGAATACATCCTCTGTTGCAATTGAGACAATTAATCATGGTGGTAATCATTCTCTTGACTCAGGTGTTGCCATTTCTTATATCTTTGCTCAACCTCGTAGGAACGTCAGCCGTCGAGTCAACAAAAGTAATAAGAGACTATGCATGGGACCATAAAACTTGAAGCGGAGCGTACAAACACGTCTCATCGAAGGCAATTTGCTTGTTCAAACAGGCCCAGCATCAATAGTATTGATCAAGGTCGTGCATTGTCGTTTTGCCGAGTTTGCAACATCAGATCAACACTTAGAATTCCAGAATTTCGTCTCTGCCCGTTTTTTTTGCCACTGGATAGTCTGGTCCAAGTCTGGTCTATAATGGAGTGGCGACCCTGCATGCGTAGATGAGTGGCTGTATGATATGTTGGCCTCACCTCAAATTGATTTGTTGACCTGTTGAAAGTGTAAGCCGTCTCTTATTGATTTGTTGACCTGTCAAACATGTAAGCCGTCTCTTTGTCGCAGTGCGTTGGGTCGAGCTTGTCAAGGTCTGCTGCCTTAAATTCGTGCGAAATGACAGCCGCCAGCACCGCCGCGTCGAGTCGGGGAAACGTGTACGAAGGGAAAGGGAGACAGTAGTAGGCGACGCACCAGTTATTCCTGCTCCACTATCTGAAGTACAAATGCTCCTGCTGATGTTGTGGGCGAGGAATTAGCCGGGGTGGGCGGACCAGGCGGCAGATGACTGTGCGAAAAGTTCTCGAACCATTAGAGTGGAGCTTGGCCCAAGAGCTTGGTGTGGGAATTCCGAAGAAAGTTGAACTCTTCTATCAAGATTGACCCGTCCGTGGGCACCCGATGGGGTCTGGATGATGTTCTGGTGAGGCATCCGTCTGCAGATCTAGGTTTTCTCATACAACGAGAACGGAGGCTGACGATTAGATCAACGATAAGACGCATGAGGTATTGTAAATCTAACGAGAACGGCGCTGCGAGCGCAGTGTGCGACTGAGGTCATTGCCACAGCGCTCGCAGGTATATATACGCGATAAGAAAAGGGTCGCGGGACGATAAGCGGAGGCTAATGTGACAAGATGAAGGTGCCAAACCCCCATCAAAGAAGAACCGAGGTCTTTCCTGTCAACTGGGACCGCCAGAGTGCTTCAATCGCCGCCACCAGATATCCCAACAGCCGGATTCTTCTTGGCATCCATTTTATCCAGTCTTTCCAACTATGCCCATGCAAGTATGTTTGTAAGAGCTTCGGTCTTACAATTTCTTCAGTTTCCGACCGAAATCGGACCACCCTCTCTTGTCGTCTTAACGTAATCCTGAATGCCGAAATCAGCCTTTGATCTCGAAGAGGTGATTCAGGGCGTAGAACAGCATTTTGATTCCTTGATCCGTTCCTCTGGGCTAATTCGTTTTGAACCCTGATACCGCGAAACTTAGTATTCTTGTACCCGCCGCTTGTATATTTCTTGTTGAATATACCTCTAGGGAACCCAGTGTAGTACATACACCCACACCCCCATTTCAACCTGATTTTTGACAATTTTTATACGTCACGGTGGCGATGTGGTCGTTCTCTCCGGGCAGATCATCTACTCCAGGTAAGTACGTGTTCGGTTCCAAGATTATGAGCAACATTGAGCAGGTGTCCGGCCAAATCCGAGTCCTCAAATGGCTTACCACTTTTACGGTTCACGGTTTTCGTACAATGGCTATTGTCAACGGTAACCTAGATGTAGAAGTATGTCCGTCATGAATTCGGAGATCGTGTGATCTGCGCCTTGAATGTTCGGAGATATTTCCTGCAATGGTTCATTTCTCAAGAAGTTTATCGAGGCCGAACGCCGTCAAGTGATGCATGGATTTCAGCGCCTTACGAAATATAAAATATCTTGGTTGGGTTGGCATGTGTCGCTCCTTTCCCCACCTCATCTTACCGTAAACTCACTAGTCTTCGTCTAAACAATACTATGCAGATTTCCTTCCCTCATCTCCTTCTTTCTTCAACTTTTTGGTCTGCTCTGAATGCTCTATTACCCGCCAAAATATGTGCTGTGGCGATCATTCTCATTTTCATCGTACACCCTCTATATCAATGTGCACACCTTATTCGACCAAAATGGGCTATCATATACCTCAGAGATTCCCTTAGGAATGTTGAAACAGCATTCTCGGAGATCAATGACGATCGTCACCCGGAATCTGACAACATCAAGACCTCACTCACGGAGTGAGCACAAGCCTATCCAGCTATTCTTGCTGCTCTGACCACTTGTCTTTGTAGCTTGAAACGTCAGATACTGAGTTTATGTGAAGAAACTCTAGCCGTGCCTTCTTTTTGGAAGGAATTCGAGTTGTTTTGTACTGGGCATACTGTCCGCTTCTTCCGACTCATGGTGGAGATCGGCAGGTTACAAGCAGAGATAGAGGTATCGAACTTATTTGATGAGTTGCACATAATCTAACAAAAAAAACAGAGAGCTAAAATACGAGCGGAAGAACGACTCATCGTGCTCGACGCGGGGGACACGGATCCCGCTTGAGCATTACACGCAGACCGTCTTCTTTTTGTCGCCAACGGTCGAAGGTCGTGGACTATTTCTTGTAGATCTTGTTTGTATATATCCGCAGGCATATTGAAAGTAGCTTCGACAAGAGTAACAATTCCTACCGCTATGTCACTTCTGGACTTGAATGAGGTATTTTACGGACATGATCCACTTCTTAGTGCATCAGGAACTGAAACCTTGCGACTTGTTGACATGAGTCATGGCCTCTGATCCATGTCAAAATGTTTATTCGAAATATCACTTGGTACACAGAGAAAAACTTACGCTAGCATCGTTGCAATAGAAATCGATGATTCGGTCGGGTCGCGGAAGGAGTAAGTAGCACCAACTCCCCGATGTACAGGCGAGTATTCACTCCTGTGTTCAGTCACGCATAAAGAAGCATACCTTAATTCTGAATGATACTATAGGCAGTACTTGTTCCTTTGATCATCCAATATCAAGGGCAAGGTGATGACGTTGCCAGTCTTTGAGCAAACTGAAAAAACAACTGCGAGAGATCAGAGCGAGACGGATATCTTAAGAAATGACAGAGGCCAAGGTGCCGTATCGTAAGAGACGGAAAGGACGAGTCGATCGATTTATAAAGATGTCGAGTCAAACAAATCTTATCAAGGACATGGTGTTATCAAGGTTCCCATCAATAAACTATGTCATCCGACGCTGTTGATTTGATTCAACACAGTGTCACAGTGGAGTCACGGTTACCCTGTTGACACGTACCAAGTTCCAACTTATGACTCAATGATATGTCACGGTATACTAGAGAAAAAACTAAAGAATCCTTTCATAAAACACCTAAGCAAGTCCAGCAGCACTCGCACACTGATCGTCAAGCCCAGATACCTCGTTTTCCCATCCGTATCTCTTGGAGCTTGTCGATCTCCAATGTAAACCGGAAGACACGGACACCGTATACAGCACAAAGCAGATAAATTTTCTCTCAAAAGAAAGGAACGAACGGTTACAGTCTCCTCACAAACGTCCACTCCTGGATTGACAAATTCTTTGACGACATTCTGCAGTGAGTCGCCAAGTGGTAGAATGGCCTATTTCGGTCGAAGGTGATATCCGGCCCCATTCCAAAGGTGGCTGATTGCCGCACTGGAATTACGCAGGGGCAAAACAGTTTCGATGGCGGTCTAGAAATTTGCGGAAGAAAGGTAAAGGAGCCGAGGTGAGCACAGTGCTCTGCGTTTGTGAGACCAGTGTGCGTGCGGACTATGGAAAGGGCAAAGGAGGAAGTTTATATGCTTGCGCTTCAACTCCATTGGTCCATGGTGGCGAGGTTGTGTCAGGGATGGACAAGGTTACGCGCTGAGGCCTGAACCACCGCATGTGAGTAGTTATAGCTGCTCTTGCCTGCCCTTTGCCTCGCGATCCACAACTTCCCTCACGTCCGCTTCTTCCTTTGCCTTCTCACTCCTCCATCGTTCCGTCGCTGTACCTCATCGTTGCGCTCTAGTTCCTCCCTTTGCGTTTAATGAAGTCTGTTGGACTGTCCTCTGTTGCTTTATAACCGATTATCAAGATCATGGTCAAGGAAGGTATCCGACGCAAACTGACGCATGAAATTACACCTGTGATCAGGAACGAGAGAAGGAGGAGGAAATGAAAGAACTCGGCGTGGTTTGTGCGCAAAGAAGAGGATATAAAGAAGTGAAAGGAGGCAGCGGAAAACCAGTTTTGGTGCGTGGAACATTCCGAGCGTGTAGATTCGAGGACTCACTAACAACTTTTGAGGTATTTCGTACTTGACTGAAGCCTGTTGACCCCACCATTCACGAGCTTCACTTCCTTGATTCGACCATACCATCACACCAGTGGACATCTCTCGTTTTGAAGCTCTCCTCCGAGAATCTCAGCTGAAGGCTTACCCAATACTTCCGTCAACAAGTCTATCCCACTTCACCGACCACGCATGTGTGGCATTCTTTCATTCGTTCCAGTCTCTAGTCAGGCTGATCAAGAGGTTTATCAGAGCTTGTACTTTGCAAGTGCGGTTCGTTGTTCACTATTAGTACACATATCTCGAAGATTGAATAATCTCTCTGTTCTCAGAATGATCAGAAGATAAAGCATGCCGTCGGAATAATCAAAATCGTGATTAGATCCTAGGACTGGAATCCCAACTTGTAGCAAGTATGTCAAGTCCAGCTTCATTATTTTGTCAGAAATTGAATGCGTCTGAGCAGTATATGAGGGAGATCTGTGCGTAGAAATTTGCAGGATTCTCTTGAATACTGACCACTGAATCCCTAAACGACAAGGAGATGTGATGGACCTAACGTGGATTCAAGCATAGGTTACTTGAAATGCGCCGTTAATCAAACCAAAGACCTCGAGGACCGGTCACGACGTGATGTACCCCACTTACACACGCACTTCCGCCAGCCAGGCTATTCTCCTCCGTTCCTTTATTCTCTCCCATTGTCCGTCGTAATCATCTCTCCAACCTATACATTCATCTTTTCTTCCTTCAGAATCGTCTTTATAACTCTATACAGACCCGCCGACCCTTTCTCAAGCGAAACATCACATTTATCCTCCTCAGCTACGAGATCGGCGAACCCTCGGCGTAGGAGTGCGGGGTTGGATTTGAGTCGCTTGTTCGAACTGTCGGAGGTTGATGCAACTGAGACACGTTTTTCTAATCAGTGGTGATGGACGCAATGTGACATTTATATATGTGGCTTCGGCTTCGGGTCCGTCAGGGGGAGTTGAAAAATGGTCATCTTCGTGAGCGTCCCCGTGCTTATTCCAATTTGACAGATAGTATGAATAAGGTGAAAAAGGAAAAGAGTAAAGAAAAGAGTAACACATCTCCTGCAGCAACTTCCTCATACCCACCTTTCTCAGTGACAAGTTTCCTCGTCTCTCCCGCCAGCTCCCTCGGAAAATCTTGATTAACCGTGTTTTCGTTGATCCCTGGGAGGTCAGTTGACCTTCCGTTCCTCTCGAAGTCATTTCCTCACAGACATCGTGGAGGCACCGCGTAGAATCAAACAACGCGTCCGGAAGCGTAGTGAATCGCGATAGATTGAAAGCCAAATGTGATGTCTGATCCATGGCATGTCCCACTGCAAAAGCCCGTCATCTGTAAAAGAAGCATTCTGGGAGCGTTCAAATTGTACCTGCGCGTGGGCTGGCGCGATCGTCGTCGGGTAAACAACGCGTCAACAAAATATGTCATCTATATATGTATATATGCGAGAGGGCAGTGTAATTCGTGTCTACAAACACGCTGCGGAGAACAACAGATAGGATGTATCCATTCGTAGACAGGCACAGTTCGATCTTAACGAGGTACAAGTAAAAGATTATGTCAAAGGTAGCATGTATCAGACAAATCTTGTGGAATCCGCTAACTGACTGTTGAGTCCGATGCGACATCTTTCTATTCGTATCTTAGAAAGCTGTATCTCTGCATGCAATTTGTCAATCTCCATCATCAAGTAGAACACACGGATACTGTGTCCTGAGCAAAACAAGCCAAATTCCTTCCCGATTGAAGGTATAGCGATAGTATCGTCACATAACTTGAGTATGCGAGCTTTCAAACTACTACCCGTATGAGTAAACTGATGACTTGATTGGGAGCAGAGGTGAAAACTAACGTAGCAACAGACATCCTGATCTTGTCAGATTCCGGGGTACCTTCAATCTCCAAGAAATTTTTCTCAATGTCCAACAGAGAGTTGTTGAGGTATATCACAGCCGATCTTGGTCGAAGATAGAGTGCAAATGGGTGAAGGAGATATATGGTGAAAACAATCATGACCACAACGGCAGCCACTAATGATGATAAGATAGCATTGAGAGCGGGCCAAAGATTAGGAGAGGAAAGAACGATTTGAAGAAATACGAGCATTCTTGCGAGCCAAGGTGTGGTAGGGTGGATGGAGGGGGTCAATACGTCTTTTTCTGTGATATTTGACACACTTTTAAGGTGATCTGAGTCTGCACTTGGCGGACCGCTGTAATCCTCACTTCTGGATAGCTGCTCGACGGTTACAAATATTGCATGACGAGGTGGATCTCTATAGTCACGACAGTACTGCCACCATGACAAGGTAATCTAGAGTCAGAGATTCAGTGTCTTGTCCAATGTTTATGGTTTCACGCTCCAGTTCAGTCAAGGGCTACAGCCTCCTGTCTGCTCGTATTTGGTGATTTGATCGCTTGATGGGATCATAATCACCAACTGGGATAATGTGTGCGGACCGCTGTAATCTCACTTCTAGATAGCTGCTCGACGGTTACAAATAGAGAACAGGATTGCATGACGAGGTGGATCTCTATAGTCACGACAGTACGCCACCATGACAAAGTAATCTCACCTTGTGCTAGATTGTTATTTCGTCACGTCTAGACGAGGGGTCGAGTTCAGCACCTGGAGGAGGATCGCGTAATCTCCCGGTTCAGCCGGGAAGGGATATCCGTCTGATGTGATTACTACTGGTCAATTTTGCAAGCGCTGACAACACTAATGGTTGGATGACATAGAATAGGATTAGTTATGTAAGCAGCGATACTAACCGGAACAATCTGAAAGCCTTGAAGGCATATGGAGCTCCGCGGCTCTCCGAGAGCATAGGACACAATAATGAGCGCATAGAACATGAAATACAAGATTGGAGTGTCAGTGGAGTTTAGGACCAGATCATGAAAGCTACACCACCTTCCCCATTACTGATTGAAAATTCCATGGACTTCAGTCGAGCTCAAAATTTGGAGACATTGGACTAAGCCGCGCAACGCAAAGTAAACCCGACCCGTTCATTCATTTTTTCTGTCCAGGACGTCACCGTCTTTCTGTCTTTGTCCCTTTGTTCTGTTTCCTTTATCGAAGTATATACATAGTACAACATATCCTATTTTTTCTTCTCAATTGCTTCGTATCCTGTCACTTCCAACATCTGATGATGCAATGATGTAACACGTAAAAGTTCAATTACTTGTAACCCATCTTCCTAGGTTGCACTCAATGTTTTCGCATTTCACTCAGTGTTTTCGCATGGCACGCTGCCAATCCAACGCTAGATCTGGACGGGGACATATGTTTTTCCTCGGGTACAGTGAGATTACTGAGTACCCTGGTTATATTACCGGCGATCCTCTTAGCTTTGCCACATAACTTGTACATAACTGCGCGGAATATTTCGGTGCATGGTGTGCATAATGATGGGGTGGAAGATTCGTGAAGCAGTCCCAATATTACAAATCCAAGGTGATTCTTCTTTCAATGAGAAAGAGGCATCGTACCAGTTTCTGTGCAAGCATTGACCATTTCTAAGTCTCAAGAAAGGTCTGTATATACGATCTCGTGCTTATTTATGAGCGTACCATGAAGTAACACTGTCGCGGATGACATGGATGCCGTCGTGGGTAACCCCATCTTCTACACAAGGCGGGGTCTCCATATAAGGACAGATCAATAAACCTAGATCACACGATCTACCAGGCATTATGGTTCAATATTCAATCTTAGGCGCACTATGATGTAGAATATGGGATTGTCATAACAATTAGGCGGTAAGGCAAGCCTGGCGGGACATATCACAACCGCAGGAACTTCACAATTGCATACATATAGTCACGATCGAGGGTCAATCAGACAAAATGCAGATGCTTTCTTCAACACAGCTGGCTGTAATATATTCATAGACAAAACTGAGCCGTGTGTAAATGCCATCGCGCTTTGTGTTTCGAGATCTTTCACCTCGCCACTTGACTGACCAAGACTGACCCAGGTCAGTTGTGTAGCCCCAGCAACTTTTGCTGACGGGGGTCTGTTTCATTTCAAACTATCCTCTGCATCTAAAAAGACGATTAACACGGGCTTCAAAGAGTTTTTCTGAGAAGACTGTCAATTTGGAGGACAGATAGTAGGGAAAAAGACTCACTTGAGCGTCGTTTGGATCGCTTATACACTAGTGTGTGTTGAAGCTGGCGCGTCTTAGTAAACCCGCAGAACGGAGGGACAGCGTGATATGGCCGCCATATGTTTCTGTCATTTATTTTCAACTTACTAATCAATAACGGGCCGCTTAGTTACCCATTATCACATTGTATTTGACTAATCGGACGCCCACATATTTGTATATAAGTAGACGACAAGGACCTTAAGTCCTTGTGCGTTTGAACTCAATACATCGTCATATCCTCGCAAACACTTAGCTTCGCGTCGATCGCCTTTCGCTTCCGATTTATTCAACACAAACGCACCAACCCTTCATGTCGAGATACACTACTACCAAGGCCATCGATCTCGTTACTGAAGCCGTCCAGGATGCGGAAAGGCATTTAGAAAAACCCAAGGCGACATCACTCTCAGCTCTCGTCGATTGGATTTCCACCATCTTCACCCTCCTGCTCTCCTCGCTACTCACTATGGCGAGAATTATCGACGAGAAAACTGCAGCCACCCCCGTCGGTACCCAGCCGAGCACGACTTCCACCGCCGCCTCTGCTAGGCAACAGCACCGGAGCAAGCCATCGGGGCGTAAGCCTCGATGCAAGCTCTGTCATGCCCGCAGCCACTCCTCCGACAAGTGCCGCACTGCTTACCCCTCAGCCATGCGTAAACGTGTAGCGGCAAATTCAAACCTGGCGAAACCGGGGGCCTCTTGACTAGGAACCACCATGTGGTTAGTTAAATTCTCACACATCACGCGGTCAGGTAAAACTGCTCCATAGCTCCTCAATAGGGAGCTCACCAAGAGGTGAACAACTTGCCGAAAGGCGTCAACATGCTGAAATGCGTCCAGAGCATCGAAAGATGCCATCAAAGCCCCCCAACCCCACTGTATACGCAAAGCTAGCTATCCTCAAGAGCAACCACCATGTGGGTGGAAATTCTCACACATCACGCGGTCAGCTCGCCGGAAGGCAACAGCATGCTGAAAAGCTGATTTGGGCAATGGGAGGGGGATTGCCCGTGGTTAATTCAGGCCAAGGGTCAAAGCCACCCATTTCAATTCGTAATTACTTGACCATTCTCACTGTTACTTGCTCCTGAATGTTCATATTATTTAACTGCGAGCGCAGCTCTGGGGATGCTCGTCGTCTCACACTGCGCTTGCAGGTAAGCCGCCATTTTAATGATTTACATTACTCAGTTGTCTCACACTGTGCTTGCAGCATTGAGCATCAGTTGCTTAGACTTAGACAACCCACGCGTCGTGCATTGTCTTTTGATCTCAAGTAGACCACAGTCTATCCCCGGTGCATGAGTAACTTGCTGCCCAGAGCTCCTGACGGCCATTTCACCAGTCCCTTAGCACGCACCATGACCCCTCCCCTGGCATCAGCTGAAAGCGCAACTCTCTTAGCTGAGGAAGTCACCAAAATTCGAAACTCTCATGCCCAACTACAGGCCCTGATAACTCAGCTCATCGCCAAAGTGGATGCACAGCCAGAACCCATGTCCACGGTGGCAGGGCAAACTCCCGGAGCATTTGTGCCCCCAATTGCCATGGTAGGTGTAAACGGTGCGTCCTTTGCTGCCCCTCTTTCCCTTTGCACCCGTTTCCCCGATGTCGACACATCTGTACTTGCGGCAATCATCACCCATGAATTCAAGGCTGCAGACCTCCACAAGCTCAACCCCACCAACTGTGATAGGGAGACAGCATACACGTTCAATGGGCTAACCAATCAGTTTGAAGTTAGCCACCATGCTGCAAAGGAATATAAGACGGTGTTTTCAGTGCTCATCCCCCTTCAGATGTACTTTCGAATTCTCGCCTTCCACATCAACGATGCCTCAGCGTCGGACCCCTTTTGGGTATACACAGAGCAGCTGCTAGAGTTAGTGGCTGAATATGAATGGTCCGTGTTTTTTGTGTACCACTCAGTGTTCTTCAACCGACGACATGTGGAAATGGCAGTGGGCGACTACTCGCAATGGGGGTGCCGGGACAGCGACCTGCTCTTGAAGCATGTCTATGCTCACAGGAAGCTGACACTGTCCAAGCCATCCAAATCTAACTCTGCCCCCCATGCACCATCCAATCCTGGGGATCCATGCTGGAAGTTTAACGAAGGTAAATGCCCAGTGACCCCCTGCCCTTGGGGCCGCCCCCACACTTGTCTAACTTGTGGCAAGTCAGATCATGGTAAAGCCCAGCATAAAGACTAGAGGCTTGGCAGGGCGAGTCGTCACCTGTCTACCCTATCGGCTTGCCCTGGCCCTCTTCCAGGCTCCAGCACCTCGTCTTTGGCTTCTTCGTATTTAACACCTCTTGTCGACCTCTTACCCATTCCCCTCTGGCGCCCCAACTTGGATCCTCGTGCAAACACCCCTCTCTCAGGCGTTTCCCTAACACCTTGAGTAAACTCATTGCTGAACAAAACGGCATGGCTCCATTACTTAGATGAGTACCCAGATCGCCGCTTTATATCTACCATAGCCCAAATAATACGTACTGGTGCCAACATTGGCTTCTCTGGCAATTGGTCTGTAAGTCAACGCTGCGTCAACCTCAAATCCGCAACCTCTGACCCCCGGGTCATTGAAACGCTTTCCGCCGATATTGCTGTGCAAGTCGCCAATGGGCAAATAAGTGGGCCATTTAATTCGCTGCCATTTGGCAACTTCTGGGCATCACCCATCGGGGCTGTGTCACGTAAACGCTCAGCCAAAGTACGCCACATTCATCACCTCTCATGGCTTGAGGGGGCTTTGGTCAATGATGGAATTCCTGACAAAGAAGCTACCATTGAGTATGACAGGATTGAACATGCCATTTGCGACCTTGTTGCATTGGGACCGGGCTCCCTGATGCTTAAACTCGATCTGGAGTCCACCTTCCATCACATACCAGTCCGACGCGAGGACTGGCCCCTCCTGGGTTTTGAATGGCAGGGCAAACTTTACCATGACTTAGTCCTTGCATTTGGAGCTTGCTCAGCACCTTACATTTTCAACCTTTTTGCTGAGGCGTTGCACTGGATTCTGCAGCGCAACATCCCAGCAAGAGTCCGCTACTATCTCGACGACTTCCTCACAATATTCTCATGCTCCACTCCCTCTGCACTTGTCAACAACTCCCTCTCATGGGCACTTGAAGTTGGGGCACAGCTGGGTCTCACCTTCCAGCCATCCAAGATTGTGGGTCCAGGCACATTGATTGAATTCCTGGGACTCGAACTCAACTCCATAGCTATGGAGGTGCGCCTTCCACCAGAGAAACTGGATTACCTCTGCAAAATTATGGCCACATGGGCCACATGCTGCAATGCCTCCTGTCATGAGCTTGATGAGCTGACCGGGTTTTTGCAGTTCACATCACAAGTTATTCCCATGGCATGCACGTTCATCCGGAACTTGTACAATTTTGCCGCAATCTTTCCCCCATCTCCCCTTGCCCGGCGCCACATCCCCAAACCAGCCCGCCTTGATCTCGCATGGTGGCACAATGTAGCGCCAGTTTGGAATGGCATATGATTTATTTCCCCATCACAAAAAGAAATCAACATCTACATAGATGCCAGTGGCTCAAAAGGCCTTGGCAGCCACTTTGGCAAGAAATGGTTTACAGCTCATTGCCCTCAGCATCTACGTCATGAGCACATTCAGGTCAAAGAGATGTTTGTGGTTGTCTATGCGATTCTGTGCTGGGGGGAGAGTTTCAAAGGCTGCCATGTCACTTTTCACATTGACAATGAGGCGGTCTTCAATGCAATATGGAATTTGTCGATTCAGTCTGCAGCAACAATGAAGTTCATTTGCCACATGGTCACGTTAGCCTGCCGTCTTCAGTTTTCTTTTTCTTCTGAGTGGCTTTCTTCATCTGAGAATTGCATAGCTGACGCTGCTTCTCGTTTTTCCTTTTCATGCATGTTCCGAATTGCCCCTTGGCTCAACCAGAAACCAAGCTCAAAGTGCCTCCAGCTTGGTGGTACCAGCAGAAAAGGCATCACCCCCAGGCTGTTGCATTTTACCTTTGGCATGGGCTTGCGGCCAGCACACATTGAACCTATTCAACCGGCCAGTGGCAGTTCATCCTCCATGTACAGCTCAACAACTTGTACAACAACGATGGCTCCATCTTGCCCGCATCCAAACCAGCCATCCTGTCATGGGTTGCAAGCCTTGGTGGCCAGGTCCAACCCAAAACAGTGAAGGCCTACCTGGCAGTGGTGCGCTCTCTCCACGTCAATGCTAACCTCTCATTCTCGGCAGTCGAGTCCCCTCTTGTACAGCGGCTGGTCCGTGGCATTAAGCGCTACCACGGCGAACGCGACTGCCGCCCAGTCCAGCCCATTACACTCCCCCTCCTCACAGCCCTCATTGCGCAGCTCAATCCAGGCGTCACCCCAGGTCACACCACCATTCGAGCTGCATGCTGCCTGGCTTACTCAGGCTTGCTACACAGTGGCGAGTTCACAGTCGGCAAAGGTGGCAAATTTGATGCCAGCCTCAACCTCACACGCAACTCCATCCAGTTCCTGCCAGACTTTGCCAATGCCACGCATGCCCAAATTTCTCTTCCAGCCTCAAAGACTGACTCCTTCAGGAAAGGGATCACAATCCCCATCGTGGCTGCAACCGGCCGCCCAACATGCCCCATCGCGGCACTCAAGGCTCTATTTCTGGAAGCCCCCTATGAAGGTCACGAGCCCCTCTTTGAGCAGCCGGACAGAAGGGCCCTCTCTTACTTGTTCTTTGTCAACGCTGTCCGCAAAGCACTCTTGAGGGCCGGCCGGTATCAACCCTCACCTCTACACTGGGCATAGTTTCAGGCATGGTGTGGCATCAGCAGCTGCTTCAGCCGGCTACTCCGACTATAAAATACAGCTTTTGGGGCGCTGGCGCAGTGATTCCTACGAGCTCTACATAGAAAACGACCCAGCAAGGATCCTTCACCTCTCCTCCCTCCTTCATATGGCCTCTACTCACCTCATCCCTTTCAAACCTCTGGCTCTACGGGACTATACTGTTATGGCTTGAGCTTCAGCACTCCCCCTCTCTCTCAGGAGAGGGATCCAATGTTCGAGAACTCTTCAGGACTCAAGAAATCATATTTCTTTCCCACAGTGCATGGCCCCTCTGACTAAGCTTTCATATATTCACCTCTTAGCCGTTCCCATCTCTCTCCTTCTTGCAACCGGCAGCTCTGAATTAATGATTCGGGCAATGGGAGGGGGATTGCCCATGGTTGATTCAGGCCAAGGGTCAAAGCCGCCCATTTCAATTCGTAATTACTTGACCATTCTCACTGTTACTTGCCCCTGAATGTTCATATTATTTAACTGCAAGTGCGGCTCCAGGGACGCTCATTGTCTCACACTGCGCTCACAGATAAGCCGCCATTTTAATGATCTACATTACTCAGTCATCTCACACTGTGCTTGCAGCATTGAGCATCAGTTGCTTAGACTTAGACAACCCACACGTCGCGCGTTGTCTTTTGATCCCCTCCCACCATCCCTATTTATACTTTAGTATTCATTCTACATCATTCCACACACTTGTAGACAATTAGTCCTTTGTGTTAGCTTGAGCTTTGGCACTCCCCCTCTCTCTCTCGAGAGGGATCCGATGCTCAAGAACTCTTCAGGACTCAAGAAATCATATTTCTTTCCCACAGCACATGGCCCCTCTGACTAAGCTTTCATATATTCACCTCTTAGCCGTTCCCATCTCTCTCCTTCTTGCAACCGGCAGCTCTGAATTAAGTATAGAGTATCGAAAGATACCGTCAATGCTCCCCCACCACCACCACCAAGTCCTCTTCTCTATATTGCCAGGACAAAATTTTCCATCCCCCCCAAGAGAAAACATGCCGAGGAGCGCAGCCCACCCATACATGACGGCTTGAATGCTGCCAATGCTGCCACGTACGCAAATTATCCCCTTGGTGATATCGACCCTGGTTGCCAGCAGCACCAGTGTAAGTTATCGATGCCCACTGACCCCAGTATGACCAACCTCCAATCTCCAGATTAGAAGGGCACACAGACTCCACTCCCTAGCAAATGACTCCACAAAGGAACCTCCCCTCCTACTACTAGTACTGCGGGGATGTTAGACACAATTTTTGCAATCTCACGATATTACACCCACCATGTCAAATTGAAATCTTGAATGATCACCTTGTCATGTCAGGGCTGGGGTCTCGTCTTTAAGTATGCCACAAAAGCAATTTGTGTGGCCTACAGCACCACTCCCATCTGTGTTCATTCTTTCAATGACCTCTGCAAACCAATCTAGCCAGTCTGTCAACAGCTATGACTCCATGGACTTGGACACCCCTCCCAGCCCACGTATCCTAGAGAACAAAAATACCAGCACAAACAAAAACCCTGATGCGGTAGGAAAAAATATGACCTCTCCCGTGGCCAATGCTCAGAGTGGCAGCAACTTCCCTGCCTTGCCCATGTCAACCACCAAATGAGAGCCCTGCACTACAGTACTGAGGATCAAGTTAATGTTTAAAACTAATAATGTGAAAAAATTGGGTCTGCTACATGACCAGGACTCCTCTAAGTGCCCCCAACCGCCTAGTCCAATGAAGGACAGGCAATCCAAATGTCACACGTCCACTGCAGTTCCCCCCATCCGCACTCCAACACATAGGGAAGTCAGTCCTGAGGATTCAGATGAGTCCCTCACCAACTCACCCATCAGTAGCAATGGGAACATCACTGGAAACGCACTCCCCCTCAGCAGGAAACAACCACCTCCAGGCCAGCCCCAGTTCAACCTACGAGAGGGCCCCCATCCTTGCTTTATGCATAGTGTCAGCAGTCCTGCTAGACCCACTGACCCAGACTCCATCCAGGGAAGCCCCACTGCCAGGGCAGATCCCATTGTCGGAAAAATAAGCACATCTGTGGCTCCCGCTGGGGACAACACCCTTATCAACCTCATCCCTCCTCCTCTGTTGTCACAAGCCTTTAGGCTAGGAGCAAATGTGTCAGCAACTAATATGTCGGTAACTCATGCTTCACAGACATCGTCCAAGGAACACTTTCTTACACGCCCATCACCGAAAGCCTCCCACAAAGGGTCTCCTCCCACAACAGCATCAGTTATCCCTTCTGGGAGACAGTTTGATTTAGCCAATATCTACCAAGACGTAAAGGTGGACAATCACATCACTACAAATATGACTGGGCTGCAGAGAACATCTACCCCAACTAGTGGGTGGCCAAAAATCCACCTCAACGTAAACCCTCTAGACAATGTAGCGCCCTCCTACATAGAGACCTGGGACAAAGTCACCTCTGCCAAACTTTGGGCCCACTTGTTTAGGGGAAGGTACAAGAACAACAGCCTTTCAACTGTTATCAAAACCAAAGCCCTCATAAAGAGTCTAATAAAGGTGGTAAATGACGTATCACTTGGAGTTTTGTTTCCATTTCAGCATGCTAGTCTCAGTTTGGCACAATTCCTGATGCCCTACCACATGCTAATCTCTGGCCTATCCCTGAATCAGGTAGAGTACCTAACAAACCTAGAAGTTGTTTCCACCAAGGAAATTACCATCATCTTCAAATCTTTTGAAGATCTCCATCCCACATTTGTTATGACTATCTATGGCCTCTCTTTTGACAACTCAGTAGAAGCATGCAAGGCTGTAACCAACCTTATTAAGACTTGTGTCAAGGAATCTGAAGCTGTTACAAAGCACATTGTCAAAAGTGCCCAGCTACTTAAAGATTGAGTCTGGCGTGACATCTTCAACAATATTTCGGTCAAATACATTGAGGTAAAGAGAAGCAATGCAAACGGTGGAGATTTCCAAGGATGGAATGTCTACCTCAACCACTCCTACCTCTCGACCAAAGATCACATCAAGCTTATACAGCTGATGCATAACTGTACATTTCCTTCGGCAACCTCAGGATATGGCCTCTCACTGTGTGGAAAGGAAACACTCCTCTGCATAAACTGCAAGTCAATTGATCACAATACTCCTAAATGCCAATTCTCTGGTCTCCCAGGCTGGCTGGGCTACAAGCCATTGGACACCCTTCCCACCCAACAGTCAACATGGGCATATGGTGATGGTGGAAATGATAATTATGAGTCCCAGGGTTTTAGCCGAGGGCATGGTAGAAGCAGAGGGCGTGGTAGGGGATATGGTACTGGAACCTATCATGGTTATAGGAATTAATAAAATTAGCCCTTTGCCCAATTGGCCATAGTTTATCCTGCAGAATCCAATATCAGATGGAATCTATTATGACTTGTTCCCAATAGCCTATCCTTTTAAGTATCTAAGTGCACTACCAGCAAGTGGGAGGCTGGATGTTTTAATTACAACAGGCAAAAACTGAAATATATTGGCCATACATGGTACATGTAGGTTACTAGCCTGGTCGAAAGACAAACAACGGCAGTCTACAAAAAGTAGAGGAAGGTGCCGTGCAGCAGTCCTGCTTAAGCTGAGAGGTGCTCGATGTTTTCCCCACTAAACCTAGAGTCCTGAGATCTTGGGAAATGATCTCACTCCAAGAGCGCATGTTTGGTGCCCTGGCAAGTCCTATCAACTGCTCCAACTATTCTCAACACTTATCATGGTCTTCATACACATGTCATTGGTAACTGCCTCTCTATTGTTGGAAGGCCAAGTGAGCCTGCCATGAATGGGAGGAAATGATGATAAATGAAGGGGAGACACCCTGGGCTCAATGCAAAGGGCATAGAAAACCAAGACCCTGGAATCTGGCAAGCTCATTGCATGACCAGGGTAATAGACCTCACAAATCACCAAAAAATACAAGGGCAGCACTAAGGTTAGCATCTCTAAACATTAGAGGGTTCAAACATGCGGGTTCTCAGAGGTCAGAAACCAAGTGGAACCATGTTAATCAAGTGATTAGAGACAGGAAAATAGGGGTCCTGCTGGTGCAAGAAACCCACCTGAACAATGACCGAAAAAACTCCATTGAGCTCCTTTTTGGAAAAAGAATGAAAATCCTACACTCTCAAGACCCTAAAAACCCTACTGTCAGGGGACCCCCCATTTGCATCCACTTCCTTTTCCCTTCCTGTCCTTTCCCCCTATCCTTTTCCCTTCTGTTCCTTTCATTCTGTTTGCATTTTTGATCACCTGATGTGCCAGAGTCACCTGATGGTCCTTACCAATCAACTCTCTGGCAATGTCCGAGTTTTTCATCTTTTATTCCCACACACCTTTTTCAGTGGCTTATGTGTACTGTACAGTTGACTCCCATGCTTCTGAGCCCCCAGAAGCGTCCACTCTGGCATAGGGATTCCTCAGACTTGTTCTCTTTGGATATCCCTCTGCCAGGTGAGTAGCTATGTTCTTAGACATTGTACAGTACTGAATATACTTTGGATATCCCTCTGCCAGCTGTGTGATTGTGCCACAGCCTCCAGAGGTCACCCTTACAGCAGAACAAGTCTCTTTAACTGGTCTGGGATTACCCAAGCAGTTGTGCTCCCCTGTCTGCCTCTTTTCTGCCTCCAGGGTCCCACTCCTGCCTGTTAGCTCCCCCACCTTACTGTCTACTGCCCTGGTGTGCCCCTATGACCCAACCAGTCCCCCCAGCCAATTCCTTGGGCATCTCTAGCCCCCAGGACAAGGCCTGGAACTGACTGCTTGCTCTAGAAGCCCAGGTGCAGGCCACCCAAGACTCTCTTACCCATCACACCACAGAATTCATTGGACTGCGCCAAACTACAGACACCATTGCTCAATCTCTTCAAGTGCTCATAGAGCGCCTCCCCCCATTATCCCCTTCAGTTCCTATGATGCCCACGCCTCCAGCAAGACCCTTGCCACCTCATAGCATTGTTTCATCCCCCTCGCTCGCCAAAATTCCACGACCTGCACTCCCAGATGCCTACGATGGTAGTCGCACCACAGGCAAACATTTCCTGCAATCCTGCATCACCTATATCCAGCTTGCTGGCGACACTTTCACCTCCGACATGCTGAAGATCACCTGGGTGCTCTCCTACATGAAGACTGGTCGTGCATCAACCTATGCACTATGAGTTTTCCAATGCCCTGGTGGAATAAGCAGCTTTGCGGATTGAGCATCCTTCAAGGCCAATTTTCACGTGGAGTTCTTTCTTCTAGACCCGGCGAAGACTGCAGCACTTTCTCTGTGAGACCAAGACCAGTATGGTCAAGGGAAGCGCACGCTGGATGAGTATATTGACTCCTTTAGGGCACTCATTGAGCAGGCTGGGTACCTGGATGGTCTCCAACTTTGTCTTACCTTCCGGGATGGCCTTCACCCCACCCTCATTGACTGAATTGATAATCTGGCTGAAGGTCGACCCAGTGATGAGCACATTGAATCCTGGTTCAAGGTAGCTCGAGACCAGTGGCAGCTCATGGAGCTGAAACGTGAGTTATGCCGTCCCTACTCTCAGTCTCGCCCAGCAATGTCCTTTTGCCCTCATCTCCCCACAACATCCACAACCCATTCCGCTTCTCATCCACTCCCAGCAGTCCGACCTGCTCCTCTTGCCCCTTGCCCCTTACCTGCAGGCATCCCGATGGACGTTGATGCCTCCTGTCAGCGTTCCTCCACCCCTCTGCTCTGTCGCCGCTGTGGAAAGCCTGGCCACTTTGCGCGCTACTGCCCTCAGGGTTTGGAGGTTTGCTATCTGTTGTCAGCAGAGCAAGAGGAGCTCCTGATGCAGCTGCTTGCTGCAAAGGACGCCATCGGTGCACCCTCACCGGATACTGCCGTGCTGGAGACTGTCGCTGAGGAGCTGGCAGTAGGCAACACCTCTTCTCTCGAAGTGGAAGAGGATTTTTAACTGAGCAACGGATGAGTTGTACGCCTCCGCCGCTCAATGCTAATCAGTTCTCCTGTCTGTCTGTAGAATTTGCCAATACATCTGATAGTAATTCTACGACTGAACCTGAGACTGAGAGCATCCCTTCCACCGTACAAGATACCCCTCCAGCTGAGGATTCAGCTGGAGTCCCCCTTCATTCCCCCACATCTCATTGTCGTATCCCAGCCTGGGAGCATCGTCTCCCTCGTCGATACATTGTGGCTGCCATACCATCTTCCAATTCCCTGCATCTCAATGTAGAAGTGGAAACGACGGACACCCAACAGATACGTCATGTCTCCGCCTTACTTGACAGTGGTGCCATGGGAATGTTCATCGACGCGGCATATGTGGAGCAACATGGTCTCACCACTTGACCTCTCACTCATCCCATTCCCATGTACAACATAGATGGCACTCGTAATGAAGCTGGGTCTATCCGCTTTGTCGTAGACCTAGTGCTATGCTATTGTGCACATGCTGAATGTGCTGTCTTTGCAGTCACAAGTTTGGGAAAACAGGACATGATCCTGGGGTTCACTTGGCTTCGTGAGCACAACCCCGAGATTGATTGGTCCAAGGGAGAGGTGAAGATGAGCCGATGTTGGCGCTGCTCCACCTGTTCAGAAGAAGCACAAGATGAGCGCCGAACAAAGGTCTGGGAGCGTGCTGCTATCTGCATTTGTCGTGCGGGGCACCTTCCCTTCTCTGATATTGACCTCCTGGACCCTCCCCCTCTGGCGTTCCCTCATAGAGAGGCCTTCTATGAGGACGTCCAAGGTGTAGGATGTGGATCCCAGTTGGAAGATGGAAGAGAGGGTGAATTTGTCAGCGCTCCCGACCCCGAGTCTCCGGACGAGGCTATTGAAGTAGGTGACAGGATATACGCTACCACACTGAGACTGCCTCCAACCAAAGCTGAGATCCGGGCCAGCCAGACCACCTCTCAGCGGTTGGCCCAGGCATTTGCAGCCAATTCTCAGCCCAAGTCATCGGGTAGCATTATCCCCCTTCACCTGCGCAACTTTGAGGACGTGTTTTCCAAGGCATCCTTTGACTCGCTCCCAGGGCATAAGCAATGAGACCATGCAATCAAGCTTCTCCCAGAGGCTGAACCCTCTAGCTGCAAGGTCTATCCGCTAGCCCCTCGAGAGCAGGACGAGTTAGATGCCTTTCTACAGGAGAACCTTGACTCTGGTCGGATCTGCCCCTCAAAGTCACCCATGGCCTCCCCAGTCTTCTTCATCAAGAAGAAGGATGGGTCTCTACATCTGGTTCAGGATTATTGTATCCTGAATGCGATGACGGTCAAGAATCGCTACCTACTGCCACTCATCTCCAAGCTTATTAACAATCTCCGAGGTGCACGTTACTTCACCAAGTTGGATGTCCGCTGGGGCTACAACAATGTGTGCATTAAAGAAGGTGACGAGTGGAAGGCAGCGTTCCGGACCAATCGTGGACTTTTCAAACCCCTGGTAATGTTCTTTGGCTTGACCAATAGCCCTGCCACCTTCCAGACGATGATGAACGACATCTTCCGCGATCTCATTGCAGAAGGAGTTGTTTGTGTGTATCTCGACAACATTCTCATCTACACCAAGACTCTTGAGGAGCATCGTTGTATCACACGTCTCGTCCTGGAATGTCTTCACCAACACCAGCTCTACCTCAAGCCAGAGAAGTGCAAATTTGAACAGACTAAGGTCGAATATCTTGGCCTGATCATATCGCATGGAACAGCAGAGATGGACCCCGCAAAGGTAGCTGGCATAGCGGAATGGCCCAAACCAAGGAACAAGAATGAGGTGCAAGCCTTTTTGGGATTCACCAACTTCTATCAGAGGTTCATTCAAGACTTCTCTCACCATGCGCGCCCTCTATTTGACCTCACCATGAAGGATAGCATGTGGCATTGGGAAGCATTGCAGCAAGGCGCCTTTGACACCCTCAAACAAGCCATCACCTCAAAACCAGTCCTCCTCTTTCCAAACGATGACTCTCCCTTCCGCGTCAAAGTCAACAGCTCTGACTTTGCCATGGGGGCAGTCCTTTCTCAAGAGTCAAAGGAGGATGGTAAGTGGCATCCTGTAGCCTTCTACTCCAAGAGCCTGAACGCCGTGGAGCGGAACTATGAGATCCACGACAAGGAGATGCTTGCCATTGTCTGTTCATTAGAAGAGTGGCGACATTTCCTAGAGGGTGCAAGGCATAAGTTCGAAGTCTGGACAGATCACAAGAACCTTGAGTACTTCTGGACGGCAAAGAAGCTCAACCGATGGGCAAGCTGGATGCACTATTGCGGCGAGCAGACCATGGGACTGGGGCAGGCGATAATGACAACATTGTCCTCCTCAAACCGGAACTCTTTGCCATTCGTGCTCTGGAGGGCTTGGCAATCCAAGGGGATGAGGCAAACATCCTCAAGGAGATCCGGCAGGGGAACCAACAGGATATGCAGGAGGACATGGTGGCTCAGGTGGCTCGTGTACTGCAGTCTAACAAGGGAAATGGAGTAAAGTCGGTACGCACCAATGAATGGCATGAGGAAGGTGGCATCCTAACCTTCTGTGGACGTATCTACGTGCCAAACATCCCTGAGCTGCGCAGGCGCATTGTTGAGCAGCACCACAACTCCTGTGTTGCCGGGCACCCTGGCCAATGGAAGACCCTGGAGCTGGTTTCACGTAACTACTGGTGTCCTCAGATGTCGCGGTACATTGGCTCTTACACCAGCACTTGTGACTTGTGCCTATGGACTAAACCACACCGCCAACTTCCCATGGGTCAACTTCACCCTCTCCCAGTTCCAGCAGAAAGATGGAGCGTAGCCTCTGTGGATTTCATTGTGGAACTGCCAGACGCACACGGGTACAATGCTGTCATGGTGGTGGTGGACTTCTATGGTAAACAAGCGCATTTCATTCCCACTCATACCACCTGCTCTGCCATGGGGGCTGCCAACCTCTACCGGAAGAACGTCTGGAAGCTGCATGGTCTGTCTGACGCCTACGTTTCAGACCAAGGACCTCAGTTTGTGGCGGAGTTCACCCGCGAACTGTATCGACTCCTAGGCATTAAACTGCACACCTCAACGGCAAATCATCCTCAGTCTGACGGGCAAACAGAATGCGTTAATCAAGAGCTGGAGCAGTATCTGCGCCTATTCTGTAATGAACGGCAAGACAACTGGGACAAGCTACTACCAGATGCAGAGTTCCAGTATAACAATCATGTCCACACCTCGACTCAGTTCTCCCCCTTTTTCTTGGACACAGGCCACCACCCCCGCATGGGTTTTGAACCACAAGCACGCCCTTCCAGTAACAATGTGGTGAATGCTTTTGTGGACAGAATGAGAGCAGCCCAGGAGGAGGCAAAGGCAGCGCTGACAAAGGCCAAGGATGATATGGCCAGATACTATGACTGTGGTCGTACTCCCACTCCCAAGTATCAACCAGGAGACCGTGTCTACCTCGACACGTCAGACATCACCACGACGTGACCTTCACGGAAACTGTCACATTGTCATCCTGGGACCATTTGCAGTAGAGCGACAAGTGGGACCCCTGGCTTATCGACTGCATCTCCCCAACAAGTCTGCGTCAACTCCACCTGGTGTTCAATGTGGTAAAGCTCTCTCCAGCACCAAGTGACCCCATCCTAGGCCATCGTCCCAGGCCACCGCCCCTGCCAGTATTGGTCAATAACGAAGAACAGTACAAGGTGGAGAAGATACTGGACAGCCGCTTATTCCGGCAGAAATTGCAGTTCAAGGTAAAGTGGAAGGACTATGGTCTGGAAGATGTATCCTGGGAACCACAGGTGAATGTTCGGGCACCACAGCTAGTTCGGGACTTCTACCAGCAGCATCCTAACGCACCCAAGGCCATCTGAGGGGTTTATCACATCTCACCAGTTGATGCAGCCATTCAGAACTTCTTCTACCCAATGTGTCGAGACGCCGCATCCTAGAGGGGGTGATGTCAGGGGACCCCCCATTTGCATCCACTTCCTTTTCCCTTCCTGTTCTTTCCCCCTATCCTTTTCCCTTCTGTTCCTTTCATTCTGTTCACATTTTTGATCACCTGATGTGCCAGAGTCACCTGATGGTCCTTACCAATCAACTCTCTGGCAATGTCCGAGTTTTTCATCTTTTATTCCCACACACCTTTATGTCCGAGTTTTTCATCTTTTATTCCCACACACCTTTTTCAGTGGCTTATGTGTACTGTACAGTTGACTCCCACGCTTCTGAGCCCCCAGAAGCGTCCACTCTGGCATAGGGATTCCTCAGACTTGTTCTCTTTGGATATCCCTCTGCCAGGTGAGTAGCTATGTTCTTAGACACTGTACAGTACTGAATATACTTTGGATATCCCTCTGCCAGCTGTGTGATTGTGCCACAGCCTCCAGAGGTCGCCCTTACACCTACTGGCAAAGGAGGGGTTGCCATTGTTCTTAACAAAAACCTTATTAATTCACAAAACACAAATCTAATAGAGATTGTCCCTGAAAGGGACATTTTAGTGTCAATAAACTGGCATAAGGAGGAAAGCATTAATATACTTAATGTCTACACACCAAATGTGACCAAAACTGATGGCAATGAGAGCAAAGAATTCTGGACTGTGTTAAATCATTATTTTGTATGCAACCCAAACACACCCGTTGATATAATAGCCAGGGATTTTAACATCGTTGAGGATGCAATGGACAGAACTCCTATGAGAGATGACCCAGAACTGGCAACTGAAGCTCTCAACAGACTGAAGCAAACCCTATATATGAAAGATGCCTGGAGGGATTCTTTTCCATTAAAGAGATCATTCACCTTTGTACAAGATGCAACAAATTTCCATGTCACATATAGATAGGTTCTACATGACTGATCAAATAGCCCTTTCTGCAAGGTACTGGTCCTTATCTCCCTCTGGAATTCCAGGTACAGACCATCAGCTGCTGTCTGTCCAGATAGCACACATTGATGCTCCCATTGTTGGGAAAGGTAGGTGGACCCTCAAGGACCACATCATCCATGACCATAAATTCCAATCTTTCGTGATATGTTCTGGTGCAGCTGCCCTAGAAAAAATGAAAAATCTATCTGGAAACCGGACACAACAGGCAAACCCACAAGTGGTGTATGAGGGGTGGAAAACAGCTTTCTTATCAATGGCACAAGATCATGACAAGGCTTTGGTACCACGGTACGAGCGGGAAAAGAAAGCCCTGGGACAGCATAGAGAACACATCCTTTCACTCCCCAACCTTGATGAACAAGAAAAGAGAGTATCTTTGGGCAAACTAACAAAAGAAATGGATGCTTTGGAAAGAAAATACCACATGGAAAAATGGGAACAGCTTGCAATTAAGAACAGACTTGAAGGAGAAACAATGTGCAAATCTTGGACTAAATCAAACAAAAGTGCAACTCCAAGGGATTTAATCTATGCCCTGAGGAAAAATAGTGTACAACAAAATGAATCTGAATATGAAAACACCTTGTCACGTATGTCAGGTCCCACTAACAAATGGGGGCTCAGCTACACTGGCGAGTCCTTACTAGGCGAGCTCAGGAGGCCTTTGCAGAAGCTCCAGTACAGCTATGAGTGGCCTGGGGTGAAGTCCAGACACTCCAGGGTATGAGTAGCAATGCGCGCAAGGTCAAAAGTGCTCTGGGTAGAGGAACACAAGTGCAGAGGGTAGGGTAGGGTTGTAACAAAGGGGGGACGGAGAATGGGGGGGTGGTATGGATTGGGAAATGGGAGTAGGTTCGGAGGCAGTAGGAGTAGGTACGGAACAAGCGGGGGATAGGTTGGTTAGGAGACCAGGGGATGAGAAAGGATACAGGATAGGAAGTAGGGATAGAGAGAGAAAGAGATATGGAACAGTAGATAGGGAAATGGAGAAAAGGTACGGAACAGAGGGACGAGTCACGGAACAGAAACGAGGCATGGAGATGAGAGACAAGAGACAAGAGACAAGATACGAGATGAGAGAGAGAGAGAGACAAGAGAATAGATTGAGATTGAGATAGAGACAGAGACAGAGACACGGAAATATGGAGAACTATGATTAATATCAAGACTACTTGACTCGTAATGCTATCCTATGGTTTATGTACTACCCTTCTGCTAAGTCCCAGGTAGGGTTCTAGCCCGAGACCATGGCATCTGATTCCTCTGGCTAAGTCCCAGGGCTGGCTCCCAGCCCCGGTGTCATGATAGTTGTCGGGGTGTACTGGCACAGGTTGCGGCAGTCTTGTGTCGGGTGGGTTGGTGGTCGTGGTGCGTGGCGGTGATGCCCCTTGGCGCCACAGAAGCAGGTGGCCTGGTGACATGCTGACAGTTTGCAGGAGGAATGTTGTGGAATGTTATGTGATGGCTGGGATGCCGGGGGCCCAGGTGTGTCCGATGACAGGGAAGCCTCGGAGTGACATGTCGGCCAAGATGCTGGGGTTTGGTGATGGCCGGGGATCTGTTTGGAGATGGCTGTGAGTGTTACCGGTGTAGCATTGAGAGGTTGTTGGCGGTCCCGGAGGTGCACAAGGGGTGCAGGGGAGGTGTGTGCTGAAGTGGGGGTAGCTGTAAGGGGACAATCCCTAGAGACCATCTTTTCCTTTTCCTATTCTTTTTCCCCTTCCTTTTCCCTTCTGTTTCCCTTTAGATACTATCTGTACATATTGTGTCCGCATTTCTGATCACCTGACCTTGCTCTCAAGGTCATCTGATCCCTTCCTGGTCATCTGACTTCTCCAGACCACCTGACATTGCCAGAGTCACCTGATGGTCATTACCAATCCATTCTCTGGTGATGTCCGAGTTTTTATCTTTTTATTTCCACAGTATTTTTCCAGTGGCTTCTGTGTACTATATAGTTGATTCCCACCCTTCTGAGGCCCCAGAAGCGTTCACAGCCTGGCATAGGGATTCCTCAGACTTATTCTCTTTGGATATCCTTCTGCCAGGTGAGTAGCTAGCTCCTGTACACTGTAGCCACTTGCTAATACACCTTTGGATATCCCTCTGCCAGCTGTGTGACTTCCACAGCTCTCTGAGGTCACCCTTACAGCAGAATAAGTCTCTCCTGACTGATCTGGGATTACCCACTCAGTTGTGCTTCCCTGTCTGCCTCTGCTTTGCTTCCAGGACCCCACAACTGCCTGCTACATCCCCCATCTGTCTCCCTTTGGTCCCTGCCCTGCTATGCCTCCCACCCTCACCTCAGGCCCTCCTCCTGCTCCAGACACTTCAACTCCCACTCAGGATGATGCCTACGCTCGGTTAGACGCTGCAGAACAGGGCCTTCTCACCTCCAACACCACCCAACTTGCTCTCAGCCAGCAGCTTTCTGTTGTCCAGGCCCAGCTTCAAGAACTGCTTTCAGCTATGCGCTTGACATCTGTAGGGGTCTCCCAGGACCCCTCTTCTCTCCCTCACACCTCCCCCTTGCCAGTTTCAGACTCTCCTGCATCTGAGCACCTTCCTGCAGCAGCCGCCACCCCGCTGCGCCTCCCTACGCCGACAATTGTGCGCAAAGCATTGTCGGCTATTAAGGCAGCTCCTCCCCCCTCCTTTGATGGTAATCGGGCCCAGGGCCGCCAGTTCCCGACAGCATGCAAGCTGTACATCAGTCTGAATGTCTCTTCCTCTACCGACTCTGCTCAGACAATCAAATGGGCGCTGTCATATATGAATGCAGGTAGAGCAGCTGATTTAGCGCAGGAGATCTTGGAGGATGACGTGCACATGTTCCCTGACTGGGCTGCATTTGAGTCTTGGTTTCTCACTGAGTTCACGCACCCTGATGAAGCCCAGCGCGCAGCCCTCACGCTAGAAGGGACCTCCTACTACCAGCAGGGATGGACACTGGATGCATATGTTGATGGGTTCAAGCTACTGGTCCGGCGCTCAGGTTTCCCTAGGTCCTCGCAGCTAGTTCTCCGCTTCCGCTGGGGACTAGACTCCCTGATCCGTTGACGGATCGATTGTATGGTGGAAGGACATCCCCAGGATGATGACATTGATGGTTGGATTGTAGCTGCGCGTCTCATTGACCAGAATGCTCATGCAGACCGCCAATTTGAGTCATTCCACCCCTCTCAACCTCATCAGCCAGTGCCCGCTCCTCCCGCCACATCCGTCGTCTGTTGGGCCCCTGCTCCCCTACTAGCTCCTCCTAGTGCCCCACCAGCGCGCGCCTCTGCATTCAGCGCCCCAGCAGCTGCTCCGCCTGCTAAGATCCCCATGGGAATTCCTATGGACATTGACGCTGGCCGGAAGAAAGGAAGCATCCCTCCTTCAGTATGCCGCCACTGTGGACAGTCTGGTCATTAGGCTTGCAGCTGCCCTCAAGGGCTGGACGTCCGTTGCTTGTCTGCGGATGAGCGCAATGCTCTCATCATGGAGCTCCTTGCTGCAAAGGATGCGTCAGGAGTTCACTCCCCTGAACAATCCAAGCCAGCGCCAGTCAAGGAGGAGGAGGAGGAGGCGGTAGAGGATTTTTAGTACCGCAGTGGATGGACCGTACACCTCCACTGCCTAGCTCCAATCAATTTGCATGCCTGTCCGTAGAATCAGAGAATACAACTCTCACTTGTGATCCCTCTGCGTGCAAATTAATTGAAGCCCCTTCAGATGTACTACCCTCTCTTCCCCCTCCTTCCTCTGAATCTCGGCCCCGCGTGTGCATTCCCCCTTGGGAGCGTCGTCTCCCCCGCCGCTACACGGTAGCCTCCACTCCATCTGCCACCTCCCTATCCCTTGACATTGAACTGGAGACCACTGACACCCAGCAAGTACAGCGGGTCCATGCGCTTCTGGACAGCGGCGCCACTGGCCTCTTCATGGATGCTGCCTTTGTTGAGCGGCACAGGCTGACGACGCGACCGCTTGTACAACCCATCCCTGTATACAACATTGATGGTACTCTCAACAAAGCTGGCTCCATCCAATGTGTAACTGAGTGCATCCTTCGCTACCGTAATCACACAGAAAGAGCAGTGTTTGCGGTCACCAGCCTTGGGAAGCAGGAGGTCATCCTCGGATACACCTGGCTATGTTTGCACAATCCGGAGATTGACTGGTGTAGTACTTGCTTGCGCAATATACTGATGCTCTGGGGCTGAGTCAATCCAATCATGTCAAACCGTTCAGAATAATGTTTAACGTTGTAAAGACAAAAGATATACTTTCAACTATAAGTCAGAAAGCAGAGGGTCTCAATGAACTCCGGCCTAAGCAATTCACTCCCTGGGAACCACCGAGCCTTTATCCACCAATTACCTGTCGATTCTAGCCTAAATCTACCCTATTTATACTAGTCTACAGGGTGCACAGACCCTCTACATGTGACTTGTGAAATCTATGACTTTATGGTAATAGGATCGCTTTTCTACAGTAATTGTGTGAGATTCTACCCATAGTTCCGTCCAGATCCCTTCAGCCGACACCTATTGATCCATTTGTGACCCCTTCCAGCATAGAACATGATAGACTCATGAAGAATCTCCGGAGTTTCACTGTTATGAAACATCCATGTTCTGAGGAGGGAACAATAACATCGGCCCCTCCTGCTGCCTCAAGACCTAATATTCTGTCCCTTCCACCTGTCCCTTCCTATTCCATGACTTCTGATGCTTCTGGGGCTTGCCTGACAAGTCCTAGAGTCACCATATTCCGGAGTTCTTCCACTTCCAGGAAAACATTCATGTTTCTGGGAAGGACATGAATGTACTTGTTCCAGCTGTTTGAAACATACTAGGAACATATTCATCCGATACCCTTC